>SKCR01036428.1:0-56389 GCA_019454045.1 Zanthoxylum bungeanum | reverse complement strand
TGGGCTTTCAATTAATTCTTTAGGCATGGGCTTTGGCCATAATGGATCAAACCCAAAATGCCAAGGCCCAAATAGGAATCACCTTATGCCAAAAATCAATTTATGCCCATTAGGCCCAATTAAATTTTTAAAGGCCCAAAAGTCATAGTTGGACTTTATGGAAATGATTTAATCCCATGGATCCGACCAACCCAATTGTCCAAAACCAAACCTTGGCCCAACCAAGCTCATTAGCCCAAATATAACAAATTAGCCCAATCCAATTTTAAAGACTAATTTATATTAACATAATATCCAAATATCACATTAATTTAATATTAAGTGTAATTAACATAATTATCATTATCTAATATTTCCAAAACATTAATTAATCAAATTAATCATGCTTAATTCTAAAATCGTGTCCAACACAAAATTGAGGCAAAATCAATCCATCTAACAACATGCTCAACTCACGGCAATAGCAAGAAATAACACTCAATTTGATTTCAATCCAATTAAATCAACATAAGATTTATTTTCATGCTTTTAACATATCCAATTGTCAAATTTTCAAAAAATCACCATGAGCATATACTAGGGTACATTCGGTCATGATAAGGTATTTGTGGAAATTTTGATCCAATCAATTTTTCTCAAATCCAATGATGCACAAATTCATTTATCATCATCTAAACATAACCAAACAATCAATTTGGTAAAATCATGCTCCAAGAAAAAAATACCCAAATTAAAAGTATATAAACCCTAGAAATAAATCAAGTTTAGGTGGCTCTGATACCATTGTTAGTGTCCTAGACATGCCAAGGATCTCTAAAACATTGATTCTAGTGTGAATAAAATCAAAATAAGTAACGGAATACTTACAATGAGTGGATGAGAAGTTCAAAACTTTTTTTGTTGTTGGAACTCCAAGCTTTGTTGTGAATTCCAAACTCAAGGGTGAGTTTCCTTATCACCTTTTGGTATCAGAGCGTAGTATACAAAGTATTGCGTAATTACGATCCAGTATCGGATGTCACATGCTAGGCCTAGGGCTGGAATTATGTATGCCCCGTATGAGGCATATATCGGATCACTAGCATTTAGTCTCTGTACTCGGATAATCATGACTAGTCATACTATCCCGATAGCTGTAGTATTTAAGAGTACTAGTTATGTATCATCCATGATCATCATCTCCATATGACTGAAGTGATACTTCCATCTTGACATCACACCCAATACATACGATTCTCAGTAAACCCAGAAGAGGCGTACACAGAACCTGTTAAAGCTCCGGACGACCAAAACCAAAGCGTAATGATTGTCGCAAGTATTAGCGATGCAAGTCTCAGGTTAAGACCACATACATCTACCCTGATTCGGATTCCCATAGACACATAGTGATACTACCAATGGGACTCTGATGGGTCTATCCAGAGCGAAGCTGTTCCCTGTCCAATGGCTAACAGAACCTCTTATCACACTTGCATAAGTATCCAATACTTAAATATATGAGAACTATGTCGTTAAGCTTCCATAACGTGCATAAGTGTAATACTAGTCTATTCCGCATTATCGATGTCCAGTCTCGATAATACTACGACTAGGGATATTTAATGATCAAACCTTTCGTGGATTAATTCTGTCTTTTATCATTTATATATATCCAAGTAATCCAATTACAAAATGATAAAATAGCAATTTCATTTGTCACATAGTTAATTTGTATAAAAAACACAACGTCTTTTACAAATAGTGATGCTATGGGTCATAATTAACCAACACCACGTTCTCAGGTGTGCTTATTTGTAGGCTATCCTAAGGATACTAGGGGTGGATTCTTCTATAGTCCTGATGATAACAAAGTGTTTGTATCGACAAATGCTACGTTTCTAGAGGAGGACTATATGAGGGAGTTCAAGCATCGAAGTAAAGTGTTACTCGAGGAGTTACTTGCTGGTTCGACCAACACACCATCGTCAGCAACAGTTGAAAAATACATAACACCTTCGACATCTGAGCATCAGATGCAAGTTCTTCAGAATGATCTACCACCTATACGTAGTTGGAGGATTGTACGACAACCTGATCGCTACCTTGGGGTTGGAGTGGCAAAAGTTGTCGCATCTAGTGAACGTATAGATGATCCATTGACCAATCATAGTGCAATGGATGATTCTGACAAAGAGGAATGGCTCAAAGCCATGAACCTAGAGATGGAGTCCATGTACTCCAACTCAATCTGGGAATTTGTAGACCAACCTGATGGGGTGAAACCCATAGGTTGCAAGTGCATCTACAAGAGGAAGAGGGGAGCAGATGGGAAGATATAGACCTTCAAAGTCAGGCTAGTGGCCAAGGGTTATTCCTAGAAAAAGGTTGTTGACTATGAGGAAACTTTCTCGCTAGTAGCCATGCTCAAATCCATCTGCACACTTCTATCCATTGCCACATATTTTGACTATGGAATTTGGAAAATGGACGTCAAGACTGCATTCTTGAATGGAAATCTTGATGAGAGTATCTATATGGTACAACCAGAGGGGTTCATAGCCCAAGGTCAATAGCAAAATTTTGCAAGCTGTAAAGGTCCATTTATGGACTTAAGCAGGCATCTCGATCTTGGAATATAAGATTTGATACCACGATCAAGTCTTATAATTTTAAGCAGAATGTTGATGAGCCTTATGTATAAAAGCGCGTCATTGATGGGAAGGTGGTTTTTTTTTTATTTTATACGTCGATGATATTTTACTCATTGGCAATGATGTAAAGATATTATCAGACGTGAAAACCTGGCTAGCTAACCAATTCCAAATGAAAGATTTGGGAGAGGCTAGTTGTGTTATTAGGATTCAGATACTTCGGGATCGCAAGCAACGACTGTTAGCTATGTCTCAGGCATCCTATATCGACAAGATCCTTGTGCGATTTGGGATGCAGAATTCCAAGAAAGGCAATCTACCTTATCATTATGAAATTCATTTGTCAAAGGAACAGTATCGTAAGACACCTCAAGATGTTAAGGAAATGAGACATATCTTATATGCCTCAGCAGTTGGTAGTCTCATGTATGCTATGTTATGCACGAGACCGGACAACTATTTTACAATGGGAGTAGTCAGTAGGTTTCAGTCAAACCAGGATTGGATCACTGGGTGGCTGTGAAACACATTCTCAATATCTCAAGAGAACGAGATATTATATGCTTTTGTATTCCGGTGAGGATATGATCCTAAGGGGATATGCATACTCTGATTTTCAGACAGATGTCGATTCTAGGAAATCAACATCTGGATCAGTGTTTACCATAGGTGGTGGGGCTATAATATGGCGGAGTATAAAGCAATCTTGCATTGCTGACTCCACCATAGAGGCTGAATATATAGCAGCTTGTGAAGCAGCTAAGGAAGCAGTCTGGCTCCGTAAATTATTGGGAGATCTGGAAGTTGTTTCAGATATGGATAGACCACTCACACTTTATTGCGTTAATAGTGGTGCAGTGGCAAACTCCAAAGAACCAAGAAGTCACAAGAGGGGAAAGCATATAGATAGGAAATATCATCTCATCAATGAGATAGTACAGAGAGGAGACATTATCGTCACAAAGATTGCATCCGCAAAGAACCTGGTTGATCCGTTTACAAAGACTTTGTCGGCTTAAGTGTTTGAAGGTCACCTAGATGGTCTAGGATTACGTGACTGTTGGACAATTATGACCCATAGCATCACTATTTGTACAGAACATGGTATTGTTGTACAAATTAACTATGTGACAAAGGAAATTGCTCTTTTATCATTTGTAATTGGATTACCAAGATACATAAGTGATAAAAGTCCATATGATTAGTTCCAGATTAATAAGATATGAGACAGTATTAATCCACTAAGGTTTAATCATTAAAATATCTCTAGTCGTAGTATTATCGAGATTGGACATCGATAATGTGCAATAGACTAGTATTGCACTTGTGCGCGTTATGGGAGCATAACGGAATAGTTCTTATATATTGGGTATTGGATACTCATGTAAGTGTAATAGGAGGTTGTGTTTACCGATGGTACGGAAACAGCTTCGCTCTAGATAGACCCCTCGGAATTCCATTGGTAGTATGACTATGTGTCTATGGAAATTCGAATCAGGGTAGGTGTATTTGGTCTTAACTTGAGACTTGCATCGCTAATACTTGCGACAATCAATATACTTCGGTTTTGGCCATCCAGGGCTTTAACAGGTTCTGTGTACGCCTTTTCTGGGTATATTGAGAATCGTAGTATATTGGGTATGATGTCAAGATGGAAGTATCACTCCAGTCATATGGAGATGCTGATCACGCAGGATACGTAACTAGTACTCTTTAGTACTGCAGTCATCGAGATAATATGAATAGGTCATATTTATCTGATTATAGAGACTAGTTACCAGAGATCCGATATATGCTTCGTACGGGGCAGACACAATTTCAGCCTCAGGCCTTACATGTGACATCTGATACTGGATCGCAATACGCAATACTACATATACTACGCCTGACATAGATTATATATTCCTTTAAGAATATTTCTGGAGAATTGGGTAGGCACGGTGCTTTGCTAGAAGCCAACAATGTCTCGTAAATCGGTAAAAACATAGTACTAGGTACGTACGTGTTCGGATAGTCCGACGACCAGATTTACTGCCAACATATCCAGGGATCTCATGGGTCGCTTCCCGAAGATTCACCGATGACGTATGATTCGAACATAATTAATCTAGGATTAATTATAAAAGAGAGAAAATTAATCTAGGATTAATTACGGAGAATTTTATCTGGGATAAAATTCAATTAAGAGAGAGAGAGCTATTAATTTGGTATTAATCGATAAAATAATATATTCGATATATTAAACAAAATTAGATTTCGACGCGGAATTAAAATTGGATTTTAATTCGGGCAAACGAATTAATTTAGAATTAATTCACGAGCGACGTGAATAGTAATTTTGTTATGCATAATTATTTAATTAAATTTGATTTAATTAAGTCGCAACGGAAAATTCGTTAATTCGGAATTAGCGAACCCCAGCCCGGGATGTGTTGCGAGCCCACTCGGATTTTGAATCAAGTGGGGCCCACATGTCACATCACCTAGTCAACTTTATCAACTTTTTGTTGATAGAAGTAGATGGGATTTGATGGTTGCTTGTTTCTTACACAAGCATTATTAAAATTGATGTGATAAGTGACTTGTACCAACTTTTGGAAAATTGGTAAATGATATTTGATTTTTGAAATCAAATAAAAAAATACATACAACACATATTCTTCCCTCTCTCTCTCCATTCACGCCATTTTATCTTTCTCTCCCTCTTGGAGTGGCCTTGGACGAATGGCCTTCTCCTCTCACATACTCTCCTTGGCCGAGAGTTACAAGAAGGAAACCAAGGAAATTTTGTAGCAATTTTTCCTAAGCTATCACTTGAAGAATCATTCAAAGGTGATAGGGAAACCTATCCTTGAGCTTGGAATCAAAGATCAAAGCTTGGAGCATTGATTCAACATTCAAAGAGGAGCTTGGAGCTTGAAGATCAACACAAATGGCTTGGCCGAAACTCAATGAGCAAATTTTTGTTGTCTACACATCCACTTAGCCGATCAAAGTGAGTATTTCCGCCATCTTACTTTGCGTATTCACACATTTCATTTGCTTGATTGATCTTGTTTGACATAGAAAACCCAACAATGGTATCAGAGCCATAATTGAGCATGAAATTGAATTTAGGGTTCTTAACTTTAATTTGGGTATTTTTGATTTGAGTATGTTTTATTCAAATTGTTTGTTTGAGCATGCTTATAATATGTTAACTTTGAGTTGTGCATGATCAATTTGATGAAAAAAATTATTTGGATTAATTTTCCCCAAATTTGGAGGCTTGGCCGAATGGTATAGGAGCCCTAAGCTCTTGGTGATTTTTGATTTTAAGCCATTGGATGTGTTTAAAATGTATGGGATATATTAGTTTGTGATTTAATTGGATTGAAATCAAAATTGATATAAAAAGTCCCTAATTGCCGAGAGCCTTGGAAGCATGTTGGATTGATTTTGCTTCAATTTGTGTTGGACATAAGTTGATTAATTAAAGCATGATTAATTAGTGTAATTGGTGTTTTGGAAATATTGATTTAACTAATTAATTATGGCTAATACACTTTAGTTAATTAAATTGTGATATTAGGAATATTGGAATTTAATTAATTAGGTTTAATTTGGAATTGGGCTAATAATGTTGTATTTGGGCTTAATGGGCTTGGTTGGGCCAAGTTTGGTTTAGGATAATTGGTTGGATCCAATTGGGCCTAAAACCATTTCCATAAAGTCCAGAAATAATATAATGGGCCTTTAAAATTTTAATTGGGCCTAAATTGATTTTTGGCAAAGGGTGATTCCTTATTGGGCTTTGGTTGCCAAAGTCCATGCCTTATAAATTAATTGAAAGCCCATTGGACTTTAATTAAATTGACATTGGATGTTAATTGGGCTTTGAGACCCGTTAAGATTAGATTTAGAACTTTAAGTCGCAAAGGCTCATTAATAAAGTGTAATTATTTAATTTGGAATTAAATAAAGAATTAGTATTTAATACAAATTAAATTGGATTTAATATTGTAAGTTTGATATAATTCAAGAATTCGTACTTTGAGTAGTCATTCTTATACGAGTTGGACTCGCGCAAATCAAATCGTTGTTTGAACATTGGATGGTCATTAATCAAAGATTAATTAATTGGATTAGATTGATTGATAACATGCTTTGTGTGAATACATGGATGTGATGTATGAATAATGTATATCGGATGGATATTAGATGGGTGAGGGCAATTTTGGAAATTGTTGTAATAAATTTAGAATTTATTAAATTGGACCTGCGTGTCCAGCCTATTACCTGTTGATTCTTTGTAATTCTCTTCTCACCTATTCCCCTCAATGTAAATGAGGTTTCTTTAGAAGTGTTATGTAATTGGGTAGAAGTAAGAATAGTGCTAGCGGGAGAGAGGAAATGGATAGATTTTTTCTAGGAACAAAATGTTTTAAATATCCATCCGTATATCATTATTAATTTATTTATCGCGCCTTATTATGCTTTTAGAATGCATGTTTATGGGTGTATGATGAGACCTAATCAAAGATAATTAATTGGTTGCCAATTACGCGAAAAACCCTCAATAAATATTAAGCGATTTCCTTCCATTGAGTGATTCATTCTCAAGATCCAATATTGGCACTGGTTTGTTGGCCAAAGTCAAGACCTTTTTCCATCACGGATGTGTTTGAATCATGAAGGCTTTGTTCCATATCGCATGTCTTGTCCAAGTTGTGATTTGTTGGCCAAAGTCAATATCACTTCTTGTCCATCAACATCGATTACGAAGCTTTCCAAAGTCAATGGGTCCCGTTTAACTGGAATCATTAAGCTTGTTGTGCCAAAGCCAAGGCTTAGTTGATTCAGAGGAAAAAGATTAGGGAATATATTGGATATATTGACATATATTGGATATATGTTTCGGACTTGGATGTCCACCTACTGGATCTAGGAATTGGATGAGATCCAATTGATCTTAAAGATCTACCTAGTTAAATATCATACAGCTTGTTGGCCAAAGTCAAGGTTATGTGTTATTTAACGGGATCCTAGCCCACTAGGAAACTAGGTTTCCCGAGTACTCAACAGAGGGTTAGAGGCTCGCCGAAAAATAGTGGGAGGCAAGTATTAAATTTGTAATTTCATTTAGATACTTTCCAATACACGCTCATTTCATTTCGTCATTATTAATTCATAAATATATTAGTTGGACTAATATTTAAATGTTGTTTTAATTAAACAGTTGGACTGTATTCAAACTACTTCAATTTATAGTTGATTATATAATTGGATTATAGTAATCAATATATTTGAATTTAACTAATCAAATTATAGTTGATTATACAGTTAGACTATATTAATCATTATATTTGATTGTACCTGAAATCGTTGATTAGATAGTTAGACTATTGGAATCAAGATAACTGAAAGATTAGCGTTTAGAACATAATCCTGGGTGAAAATGTCTTTAAACGGCTTTAATTTTCAGATTGGGAATAGAACCTTAGGATAGTCCTGGGAACTAAGAAGTTATTCTATTTGATAGAGTGACATCTCGGGCCTGAGCCCGGAGTTGAGCAAATAGTGGAGCATGTGTTTTGGAAGACTCATGATGATGATAAATTTAGTGCTCAATCTTTTATGCTTGTCGCAACGACACCTTAATTTCTTCGTCAGAACTAAGGATTAGATCCTTATACTATGATGATTGAAATTAAAGGATCATAGATCTATTCTTAGATCTCAGAAGTACTAATTCCAATAGAAAACTCTTGGAGAGTTAATGGCTATGCTCAAGGAGACAAAGCCAGAGTTTGTAAAAGGGTAAGAAGCGCAAGGCGCATCTTACTTCGACATCCCAGAAGGCCAAGGCTTGGCCAAAGGCTTCTAGGGTGTGAATAAAAGGGCAAAGGTAAAATCATCACAGTCTTCTGGGAAGACAAAGAACATATCCCAAGATGTCTGCCTAAACTGTGGAAAATGCGGTTACTAGAAGCGTGACTGTCGTATGAACAAGGTAGACATGAAGGAAGTGAAGGCGGGGCAAGGCTCCGGCTTCAAGTATGTTTGTCAAAAACATGTTCACTATTGGTTTTAAAATTAGATTTTAGATACCGGAAGTGGTACATAAATATATGTACTGATGTGCGAGATCTTCTGATTAGCAGGAGACTGGCTTCAGTTGAGATCTACTTGCGAGTCGAAAATGAGACGAGAGTCGCTGTTCTAACCGTAGAAACCTAAGTTTCGGAACTGCCCTTGGGGCATGTACTTAAATTAGGAAACTGTTATAATGTACCTAGTTTGACTAGAAACATTATCTCTATATCTAAGTTTAACCCGTTGCGGGTATACCTTTATATTCTAGAACACTAAGTGTTTTATTTTATAAATATGATATTGAGATAAACACATTAGATGTGAATAACAGTATTTATATTTTGAATATAAATGAATCTCAAACATATAATATGACAAACAAATAGCTCAAACTGATTTAATCAGATGAGACTTATTTGTGGCATTGTTGTCTGGGACACATTAACAATACTCGTATATCCACACTTTCGAAGAGTGGGTACTAGGACGGATTTGATTCTAATCAAATGAAGTCTACGAATCTAGTTTATTGGGCACAGTGCCTAAAATACATTTTACTTGGTAAAAGTGTAAGTGCCACTGATCTGTTAGCCCTCATTCATAGTGACGTAAGTGGGCCCATATCTAGCCAGGCTAGAGGTGGTTATGAATACTTCATAACCTTTACAGATGTGGCATCGCGTTATGGTTATGTGTTTTTTTTTTGAAACATAAATCGGAAAATTTTGATAAATTCAAAGAGTTTCGACACGAAGTAGACAGACAGATCAGCTAAAGTATTAAACCATCACGGTTAGACCGTAGTGGAAAATACTTAAGCGATAAATTTCTCAATTACTTGAAAGAGTATAGTATTATTTCAATATAGACTTTTCTTGGAACACCTCAATTTGACGGTGTATCCGAACAGAGAAATCGAACTTTGTTGGATATGGTAAGGTTAATTATGAGTCGCTCTGAGCTACCATTTTCCTTCTAGGAATACGCATTAAACAGTGCAATACTTATTTTGAATAAGGTTCCATAAAAATCTGTTAGACAAATTTAATATTAGATATTAACAGGAAAGAAACCGAGTTTTCTAATTCCTGAAGATTTGGGAATGTTGGGCACATGTTTGGATGATACCAAACTAGAACCCAAATCGGATAAGTGCCTAATTTGTAGTTGGTTATCCTAGGGAAACCAAAGTATAGTACTTATACAACTCACAAGAGAACAATATAATTGTTGCTCTCCATGCGGTTTTCCTAAGAGGAATACCTATATGCAGTGGTAAGTGGGAAGAAAGTAAAACGCGATGAAAATCAGAGTAATACTATTCCAGGCACCGATTCTTTAACGAAACACAAACAGTTCATCAGGGATGAAACTGTATCACAATCTTCGAATACACAATAACCGCGTAAGTCGGAGAGAGTCAGAAAACAACCTGGGAGGTATGGGTTTTTGATCTCGCCTTATGAAGATGTCAATCTTATTGAGGAATACGAACTGGCTACGTATGAGGAAGTGATACAAGGTATCGACTCCCTATTATGGAAAAGTGCCATGAAGTCCGAAATGGATTCCATGTATACCAACCAAGTTTGGACACTGGTTGTTGTACCGGAAGGCATTGTGCCTATTGGTACTAAATGAGTCTTCAAGGAAGACAAACAGGGATGGCAACATACAAACGTACAAAGCAAGGCTTGTAACGAAAAGGTATCGCTATCAACATTATATTGATTACGACGAAACGTTTTAATTGTTGCCATGATTAAAATCCATTCGGATAATGCTTGCTAACGCTGCATGTTTCATTTATGAAATATGATAGATGAACGTCAAAACTGTTTTCCTTAAAGGAAACCTTTTGGAGGATGTTTACAACATCCTGACGGTTTTGTCATACCAAAACATGCAAACAAGGTTTTCAAGTTAAATCGATCCATTTATGGATTGAAGCAAGCATTGCGCTCTTGGAACTATCGTTTTGATGTAATCATAATGGTATATGATTTATTCAAAACGAAAATGATTCTTGTGTATATAAGAAGGTTAGTGGGAGCACACTGATAATGATTGTCATATATAATGATGACATATCATTTCTTGGAAATGACATTCCCATAATACAATCGGTGAAAGCTTGGCTTTCAAAAGAATTCTCCATAGAATACTTGGGAGATACAACCTTTATTCTAGGAATAAGGATCTACTGGGATAGATCTAAAAGTTGTTTGCACTCTCCGAGAACTCGTACTTTGAAAGATATGTACACGACCTGGTGTCTCATATGCTTTGAGCATATGGAGTCACAATCAGGCCAATCCGAGTGATAGTCACTAGATTGATGTTAAGAACATCCTTAAGTATCTTCGAGGAACTAATGATGCTTTCTTAAGCTATGGAGGAGGAGAACTTGAAGTGGCTGGGTTCACCGTTGCAAGTTTCCAAACCGGGAAAAATGACTATAAGTCGTAATAAGGGTACTATATAGTTTGAATAACGGAACAGTGAGTTGGAAAACTTCCAAGCAAGATACTATTGCCGAATAAACAGCAAAAGCGGAATATTTCTGCAGCTGAGGCAGCAAAAGAAGCAATTTTGGATCTATAATAATCCTAATTGGATTAGGAGTAGTTCTGTTAGCAACAGAGCTAGGCTACAACACAGGATAAAGAATTAATGGTCTCATCAATGATCCAAGTATGTACTTCAAATGGTTTCAACTGATTCATCGGATCATATATCATGGCGATGTGATAATCGTATAAATCGCATCAGATGATAACCTTGCAAATCCGCTGACGAAAGCTGTTTCTCAGCAGAAGTTTGAGCGACTCGTACATAATTCAGGTGTAGGACACTTGAGTGATTGGCTATATGCCAAGTGGGAGATTTTTGGACAATTATGACCCATAGCATCACTATTTGTACAGAACATGGTGTTGTTGTACAAATTAACTATGTGACAAAGGAAATTGCTCTTTTATCACTTGTAATTGGATTACCAAGATATATAAATGATAAAAGTCCATATGATTAGTTCCAGATTAATAATATATGAGACAATATTAATCCACTAAGGTTTAATCATTAAAATATCCCTAGTCGTAGTATTATCGAGATTGGACATCGATAATGCGGAATAGACTAGTATTGCACTTATGCGCGTTGTGGGAGCATAACGGCATAGTTCTCATATATTTGGGTATTGGATACTCATGCAAGTGTAATAGGAGGTTGTGTTTACCGATGGTATGGAAACAGCTTTGCTCTGGACAGACCCCTCGGAATTCCATTGGTAGTATGACTATGTGTCTATGGAAATCAGAATCAGGGTAGGTGTATTTGGTCTTAACCTGAGACTTGCATCGCTAATACTTGCGACAATCAATATACTTTGGTTTTGGTTGTCCAGGGCTTTAACAGGTTATGTGTACGCCTCTTCTGAGTATATTGAGAATCATAGTGTATTGGGTGTGATGTCAAGATGGAAGTATCACTCCAGTAATATGGAGATGATGATCACGCAGGATACGGAACTAGTACTCTTTAGTACTACAGTCATCGGGATAATATGATTAGGTCATGTTTATCCTATTATAGAGACTAGTTACCAGAGATCCGATATATACTTCGTACGGGGCAGACACAATTCCAGCCTCATGCCTTGCATGTGACATCCCATACTGGATCGCAATACGCATTACTACGTATGTTACGCCTGATATAGATTATATATTCCTTTAAGAATATTTCTGGAGAATTGGGTAGGCACAGTGCTTTGCTAGAAGTAGATGGGATTTGATGGTTGCTTGTTTCTTACACAAACATTATTAAAATTGATGTGATAAGTGACTTGTACCAACTTTTGGAAAATTGGTATATGATATTTGATTTTTGAAATCAAATAACAAAATACATACAACACATCTTCTTCCCTCTCTCTCTCCATTCACGCCATTTTCTCTTTCTCTCTATCTTGGAGTGGCCTTGGACGAATGGCCTTCTTATCTCACATACTCTCATTGGCCGAGAGTTACAAGAAGGAAACCAAGGAAATTTTGTAGCAATTTTTCCTAAGCTAACACTTGAAGAATCATTCAAAGGTGATAGGGAAACCTATCATTGAGCTTGGAATCAAAGATCAAAGCTTGGAGCATTGATTCAACATTCAAAGAGGAGCTTGGAGCTTGAAGATCAACACATAGGGTTTGGCCGAAACTCAAGGAGCAGATCTACACATCCACTTAGCCGATCAAAGTGAGTATTTCCGCCATCTTACTTTGCGTATTCACACATTTCATTTGCTTGATTGATCTTGGTTTGACCTAGAAAACCCAACAGTGACATGTCTCATTTGCTCTAGTACAAGAGGGAGATTGTTGGGATGTATGCCCTAGAGCTACGTGTAATGTAAACAGCTTTATGTGTTTTGAAATAAAATGATGCATTATTCATTTATCAAAGTGTTTAATATTCGTATATTATAAATTATCTTGAACACCCTAGATTACTTATGTACCTTCAGACTTAGTGTATGAGTGTCATACACAAGAGGATTTAAGTCTGAAGTTAGTAATCTTAAATAATCCATAGAGAGAAAACAAATCGGGTACATTGTTTGTGGTTTATCTATAGCTGCGGTCCAGTCTATAATTGTATGGCGACCTTGATTCGGGATCATCCATGTAGAGACATGAGAATGAAGGTACCTTTTATGAAGTGATTATAGAGGACTGGACCCAGATGGAAATGACATTTTTATAATATCCGTTAAACAAAGAAAGTCATTTTGATCTACTAGATGGTCATTTATGGATTGATCTTAATCCTGAGTGTACTACGAACTCCTGCATGGCAGGCTATGTCCTTTGATATACAAAGGTGAGGTTGGTGTAGCAGTCACGGCCAATAGCTACGTACTTTGGGGGCATGGTCTGTTATGTAACTGGGAACGTTTTACATGGATATGGAGTTCACTCCTTATTGCGAGAAGTACATGAGTATCTTTCTTAAGGGTTGATTCGGTATTTGAACGGTTAGAGCGCTCAAGTCTTTCTATTACGAATAGAAAGATTAAAATTCATAATGGTTATGAATAAATCGTTCATTAGAGAGTCAATGGTACTTAAGGTAAAAATAATTAGAGGGGTATAACGGACATTATGACCCGGCTCTAATTACGATATATGCGTGAAGGGTTAATCTATATGTAGTGACTATATTGATGGACACTGACTTGGTTCGGCTTAAATATCATCTGCGGCAACGAGAGTGCAGCTTCAGGATTTTAGTGAATAACCCGAAGTTAATAATTCGGAATATTTAATTAAGAGCTTCATTAATATTTTGAGATTATTGGAGCTCGGAACCGTTGGTCCATTTGGTCCTTGTGCTAGCTCGATATCATATAGCAGATTTAGTATAATTGGATGATCCAATTAAGTACTCACAAATATTATTAATATGATTAATAATATCATTTTGTCACACTTGTAACTATATATTAAATTTAATATATAGTTTTAATAATTATTGATAATTATTAAATGTATAAAATTATATTATGTTTGATATAATTAATAAGGCTATTATTGGAATTTCAAATTTTGGGTTTTTGGAAACCCTTAATTACTTTTGGAAGTTATACTTTTCAAAAGGTTAATTGTATAATTATTTTTGTAACATATTTTTTCATGACGATGGCATTTATTATCAAATTTATTTGTTGCAAAAAAAAATTTGATTTTCCTTTATGCTTGGCCGATTTTTGTAAATAGGAAATGGAAGGGTTTTTGTTTGTTTTGGAAACAAATAACCCTAGGTATAAAAAGAAGATTTATTTTTTCTTTTTGCTAAGCCATTCATTCTAACCCTAGCCACATTTTGTTCTTCTTCCAAATCCTCTCAATTGTTGAGAAAGAAAAAGAAGAATATAAGAAAACAAAAATCCAAAAACAAAATTTGTTATGTGACTTAATTACTAAATAGTTTAGGGATTATTTTGTGACTCTTGCCCACACAAGTTTCCGCTGGTAACGAGACATAGCTCGGAAGAATTTGTGGTGTCGAACTTTTCATCATCTTCATCTTATTTTCCTTTTTACGGCAGTGAGGCTACATATTGCTCAATGTCGCCCCTTTGCTTGGTGAAACGGAACCCGGTTTGGTTTCGTTTTAATCCAGAATTTTTGGGGAATATATAGTGGTACTTTGGGGCTGTGTTGGGGCTGTTTTCAAGTGAAAAATCAGAACAAAAACACAGCCACTGTCCACGCAATTTCAGGGGCTGTTTGGGAGTGTGTTGGGCACATTTCGGGTGCTAAAACAATCCAGTTTTGTGCTGCTATCCGAGGGCTGTTCAAGGGTTGTTTCGGGGCTGAAATTTTGCTTAAAATAATAGCAAAACTTCAGTGGTACTGTTGGTTCCATTTGACAATTAAATAAGAAGGGCATAAAAAATTTTCAAGACTGATCTGTGTGCCTAAACCGTTACATATCACCGTCCCCTAGTCCTAAAACTACATGTGAACATGTCTGATATATCCGTCAATTCCGTAATCCGTCAATTCCCAAAGTCTCTGAAATTGGGTTTTCCCTCAATCTATAAATAAAATCATAAAATAACTCATTTTAAAATACCAAAAGCATAATAACTTGTTATAATCTTGAGAACTGAAAAATGAGTTCTGAAAACGGACATGTATGATTCATGACTAGCTTGAGACTGATAGGTCCTTATATAACTGGTCAAATATGGCATCGACTTTAGTAATATCAAAGGAGAAGTTTCTCCCATTTTTATCATTTTTTCCACTGGCTTGTGGTTCTGCCTACGCTTTGCAAACGTAAGGTTTCCCTTTAACCAACTCGGCCAGACATAAATCGGCCGATTCGGTATCTATTTCGCCCATTTCATAGTCAATATTCATGTAATATGTCCATTCGCTTGAATTTTTCATTTGCTCATCTTCTCGTAATAATCGCTCATAACGCACCACACTAGTGGTGAGTTGGGGAAGGTCCCAAAACTCGCGATCCTAAAACTTCTTTTTCAGATCGAGATTTAAGCAACCTTGAGCGATCCTCACAAATTCTTTTTTGGGTAAAGGCATGTAACATCGGCCTCGAGCTACTTTAAACCGCTGTAAAAACATTTCGGCCCATTCTTCTGGCAATTGTCTTAGGTTTGCCAAATCAACTAAGGCCACTTCACACTCGGCTTTGTAAAATTGCCCACGAAATAATTGTTCCAATTGCTGCCAATTTTCTACCGAATTGGCCGGCAAACAGACATACCAGGAGAAGGCTACCCCTGACAATGAGCCGTGAAACAACCTCAGTTTGTTGAAATCATTGATTTCCCCACACTAAAGAGTAAGTCGCCCTATGTGTTCCATGGTAGAAACTTCCCCAGACCCCGTAAATAGGGTAAAATATGGTATCTTGTAGTTTCTGGGCCATGGATAAGCCACATCGATCCAATCAGGATACGGCTTCCGATATCTTGGCCGAATCGACCGTATGCCTAGACCGAATTGGTTTTGAAGGATCTCTGTCATTTGTTCCCTTAGCATATCGTTGCCATTAAATGGCACATCTATGGGCGGTGGTTGCGGTCCTCTCAAAAGTGGGACATAATCAGGGTTCTGGACACCCTGAGGCAACACCACTTCATTTTGTGCCATATTTGGCCCTTGGTGTATGTTTGGTCCTAATTGTGGGCCATTGCCTCCAGGACTTGTTCCTTCCCTGAGAACCGCAGGGATGTCGGTTCCCTGAGCAGGAACATTACTAGGACCAACCTCCTGACCGCTTGCCGCAGGGGGAGGCGTAGCCCGTGGCAGCACCGTCCCGCCGTTTACACATTTGGCCATTAATTCATTTAACGAGCTTAAATGTTTAGCCATGTTTTCATAATGCGAATTAGTAGTTGATACGAACTTATCTATGACATGTGCATTTTGGAGCCTAACCTGCTCAACAACATCCTGTGTGAATTCACCGAACAACGCGTGCACCGCGTTAGGGCTTAGCTCTCTCATAGGTTCGTACCGAGAACGTTGGGCTGGTTGGCTTGCTCCAGTCCTCCTTCCTCCGCAGTTGAGCCAGTTTGAGCGTTTCTTTTCGGAGGCATCTCAACTCTTTACACCAAATCTCCCACTGTGGTCGCCAAAAACTGTTTGCGCAATTTTTATGTGTGAAGAAAGAAGAGCGTGTAAGGTTCAAACCTCCTGAGACAATGTCCCAGCAAGAGGTGTTTGATTAAGTGAATAAGCCTCCAAGGGGCGCAAGCACACAAGTTACAGTCATAAGATTACAATCTAAGAAATGAAAAATAAAAATATGCTCATTTGAGTCTTCATTTGATCGGGCCTATTCTCTTGGTGTAGGTAGGCTTTTATAGTGAAGCTTGTCAACCATTCCAGTATCTCCCTGCAGCTGCAAGATCGTGCCTGTAACCGCTGAGCTGCATGTCTCAACCGCTTGGTTATGGAGGGAAAATCGTCCAACTGCTACGATCGTGGAAGTAACCGCATCGTGGGTTTTCGCCCTAACCATTGGTCTGATCGCCCCAAGCTCGTCGTCGCTCTTCGGCCCATCGTACTTCTTCTCTTCGTTCTTCCTTTCATCTTAGGGTGACTTCATCCTATGGTGGGGATTTTCGTCTACCAACAATTATTATATCAAGTACAAAGCATGTAATATTTTTTTAATTTTGGTTGAAAGTGTGGTGGGGATTCAAATTTGGATAAACCCGACAACTCAATCCAACCTAAATTGGTCATGTTTGAAATATTTATATTTATTATATATTATCGTTTAATAATCGTTATTTGTTGGCCATAATTTTTTAATTACAATAACAAACGAAATCTTAGTTTAAATAATTTATTGTTGGTGTCGTCAATTTGTACCCTTTGCATTGATAAAGCATCTTAGAACAGTTATTGCAAATTTTTTTTTTTTTTAATTTTAAAAAAAAAAAACATCTTAGAACAATATTGTTTAACAAGAGTAGCAATAAGTAAACACATTTCAAAAAATGCTCAAAGGGTGGGTATTTTTGGGACGTTGATACATAAATCGAACCGAACGTTGGCGTCCTTTTTTTTTTGTGTTCCCTTTTTGATTTTGGTACATTTTTAAAGACTCCAATAAAATTTTAATTCGATTTTCGAACTAAATCGAAACGTTAAAATGTCCATTTCTATTTATGCATCGATTGGTATAAGATTTGAAAAGTTTATAAGTTAATTTATTATTTCATTATAATATTTAAAAGTTAATTTATACTGTCAATCAATATTCATAACCAAATAATATCTTAAAGCAAGTAAACGAGCAAAGGTGGGAAAATAAAACGATTGAACTATTTTTATTCCTAAAGGTAAAGTGTTGGTAGGATATGTGTTTAAGTTAGGCATGTGGATTATTTGATTTTAGGTTAAAAAAAAAGGTTTCAATGAAGTCAGGTCTTGGGGAAAAGTGGAATGTCAGTAATACTTGTTCTACCTATTTACAATTTTACCAATGTCTGAACTTACTAAAAGGACGTAATACTCAGAAACCCCTTTTTTGTGTGAAATTACTAAAAAGGAACTTATCATAAGGACATATAATATTTCTGGGAATGCAATGGTCCTTGAGAATTTTTAATTACTTTTCTTTTAATTTTTTAAAAAATTGATACACTTATGATCTATATGAGAATTCTATCTCACAACCTTAAATTAGGATATGAACTGAACTACTAACTCTAGCCGCACAGTGGTCCTTAAGACTATTGTAAGCTAAATTTATTTTGTTTTGCGACCCCATCTATCGGCGAATTTGTTTGCTTTGAGTATTGGAGGACTTGAGTCCCGCATTTTGCACACGGTTTTATTAGTAGAAAGCATCTCCCATGTGGATTTTCCACATATTTGATAAAATACGTGGGATGCTGGGTGATTTCAAGTGCAACATAGACCTTCAAGTTCATGGTTCAATTTACTAACCACACATTTCTTTCTAAATATGTTGGTTAACCACAATCCTATACTCATTATGAGGGACAAAGTTGTGAAGAGAATGTGATACTTAAGTTATTCATCATCCAAACAGACAAATATACCACGTAGCAAGAAACACATCTTCATTAAATAGATCCGGCTAAGGTTCTAGTTCGGAATTAAAACCGAATCGAAATCGAATCGGATGAAACCGTAAGATTACGATTCCATTCAATTTCATTTTAAAATCGAAATCAAATCAAAACTCATTTCGTTGACAAGTAAAAATTTTAAAATTATCTTCCGCGTCTTGCATTGCGTGAACCCGAACAAAAGTAGTATTTATCACAATGATTCCTCGAGAGCAACACAAAAAGCAAACCACGATATCGACTCCCATAGCTCAAATCGTTCATTTTTTTTAATCTCTTAAAAATTGTATGGTTTGTCAATTTGCAGACAAATATGAGTACACTTTGGTAGCCCCATCATATGAAAACCTCGCTAAACATTTTATTTTCTCAAAATTTGTTTCAATTTCTTTACGAAGAATTGTTGGTTTTTTTTTTTTTTTTTTTTTTTTTTTTTTTTTATGATATAATAAACTTCACGCTGTTTTGATAATTTCCATATGTTTGCATGCAGTCGCAGAATGACTCCGTTGCCTTATTCATCTCACACTTGTGAAAAACGCTTTTTGGGAAATTGGGACAAGATGATTCAATGGACATTATAATTATCTTGGCTTAAAAATTGGAGAAAGATAATAGATGAAGAATTTCTGTTTACATCTTTTTGGAGGTAGAGTGTTGTTAGCCTGTCTCTTTTGACTCACTAGATGTAATCTTACAATAGAATGGTCTCTTTCCTAGCAGTTTCCTTTGGCCATTCTTTTGTTTACAAAGTTTGTTTATTTATTAATAATATTGTTGGAGTCATAGGTATACTCAACTATTCTTTTGCTATTGATTTGGTTCAGTGTTTTTATAATTATATAAAGTATAAAGCATGCGATATTTGTTTTATTTTGGTTGAAAGTGTGATGGGTCAAATTTGGATTATACTAAGGAAAATATAATGCACTTATAAAGTTCATATATATTAAATTTAAATTTTCAATTTTTAAATCATTAAAATAATTAATCCAATTAATTTATTTTACATGCATATCATATTCCAATTTATACCTTTTAAATTTCATTAAATCAAATTTTATGACTAGAATATCCATGCATATTTCACTACAAGAAAATGGACATTTAGCGTCGAAATTATATTCGACGCTAATAATTACTTTTACCGTCAATTTAGTTATTCGACGCCAAATAGTAAATTTTTAGCGTCGAAACAACTTTTCGACGTAAAAGGATAAACTTTTAACGTCGAATATCCAATACGACGCTAAAAATTATAATTTTAGCGTCGATTTAGTTATTCGACGCCAAATAGTAAATTTTTAGCGTCGAAACAACTTTTCGACGTAAAAGGATAAACTTTTAACGTCGAATATCCAATACGACGCTAAAAATTATAATTTTAGCGTCGAATATATATCGACGCTAAGGTTTTTGACAATTCAACCGACACTCCCTTACCTTTGGCGTAAAAAAAAATTTCGACGCTAAAATTATAACTTTTAGCGTCGACATAATATTCGACGCTAAAGGTTATGACAATACCACCGACAATCCCTTTAAACGCTAAATGACACATTTTTAGCGTCGAATTTATTTTATTCGACGCTAAAACTATATTAAAATGCAGAACCACCAACACTTCTTCCCCCTCTGCTCTTTCTCTCCTCTGTAATTTTAGTGTCTCATCTGCAAGTTTACTCACAACTCTCCTAAAACTTCTCAACAAAACTCTAATTTTTCATAAGGTAAATTTCTTTCATGTCTCTTTGTTATTTTTCCTTATATTTGAATCAGTACTCTTACTTAATTAATTTAAGTTTAATCTTTCTAAAAAGTTATGGTTTTAATTTTTTATAATTATGTTTATTATATACATTGTGTTAGTGGTTTATGATGCATATTAGGGGTGTTCACGGGTCGGGTCGGGTAAGGTTTTTTCCATTTTTTAATGACCCGATCGGATCGGGTCATTCGACCCGAAACTCGAAAATTGAGAAGATAACCAGAACGGGTCGAGTAAAAAAAACTGCGGGTCGGGTCGGGTCAACAAAAAATATAGTGGAATATAATATATTTTAATGATATAATTTTGACAAAGAAAGTGTGTAGCTGAAATGACAAAGTGTTTGATTAATTTATAATAGGTCACATGTTCGATTTCGGGCTTTTGCATCTGAAATTTTATTTTTTTCTTTCTTTTCATTGCTGTGTTGTGTTAGTGTGTTGTATTTGACAGTTTTATTCCATGTTTTTGTAGTTTGTAATTTGTTTTGTATATATATTTGTAAAAGATCTGGATTCATATTTTTTTTTTATCTTATTTTTATATTTTAAATTTGGATATATATAACTTGCTAGTGAAATTGAGGGTGCAAAACTATTATTCAAGTACTGCATTTTGATTCTTATTTTGCAGATGGCGCCGGACAATCGCAAATACGCTACTTCGACTCCATCTACATCTGCAAGGACAGATGCCCCTGTTGGGGTCTCTGCTAGCACATGTGACTCGAGTACAGCGAAGGGTCGAGGATGCACCCGGGGCCTGGGGTTGGTTAAGCACTTTAAGGGTCACGGCTGTATCCGGATAGAGATATCAGATGATGGAGAAAGACAGATCAGACAACATTCTTCATCATTTACCAATGCCATAGGTGCTGCTACTCAATTTGAAGCTCCCCAAAACTACGTTTCGTTATATTTTATTATTTTAAATTTATATTTTATACTTAATTTTTATTTGGTTGCTATTCCTACAGGAGTGGTTCGACATCGATCTGACCAAAAAAATGTCCAGAAGTATCTTGACCCCCACATGGGGAAAAGTTATAAGGATTATAGGACAAAAGTCTTGAAATCGATATTCGACGCATATGGGCCTTTGGATACTCCACAACACAAGCCTGATTTTATAGAGGAGCAAGACTGGACATTCTTGTGTGAGCTTTGGTCTAGCGAGAAACACGAGGTAATTTTTAAAATAATACGAAATTGATAATTCTCTCCGTTTTTGTTACTTACAGTGTTGTTAAATGCAGAATAAATATCACGTAAATGCGAAGAATCAAAGTCAACTGCGTTTCAACCACCGTTGAGGTTCCAAGTCATTTATCCAACACCGTGCCGAATATTCTGAGGTAAATATAGCCTAAATTATATTTTAATAGTTCATTAATTTTACTAATGTCCAATAATGTATCAATTTATATTTTTTAGCCGAGTAGCACATGTGAGGTGCAGCCATTTCCAAAGTTTTTCCGAGTGACGCACTATAATGAGAAGAAAAAATGGATCAATGAAGAAGCCGAAAGCTGCTACGTAAGTTTAAGTATTTAAAATAAAATAAATATTATTTTAAATTGATTTTTTTCTTTTCAAATTCGAACATTAACTTAATTTTTTTAAAAATAGAACGAAATGGTTGAGCTTCACCATCAAACTCAGAAGACAGGGTCTGACCTTATACCGGATGAGAAGTTGTCGCAATTGATTTTCAATAACCAGATAGCGTACAATGTCGGCCTTGGCACTCGTAAAAAGCCGACGTCATTTGGGTGCATTACTGTTTCTTCTCAAACTGACTCGTGCCTTCGAGAGGAGTTAGCCACCACCAAGAACAGGTTGGAAAATACCGAAAACGAGCTGAAGAAGACTCAAGAGTTGCTACTGCAGGTCAAGATGGACCACGAAAGAAAAATGCATGAGTTCGACCAGCAGATAAGGGCTTTCCAGGAGATGTTGGAGGCCTCACTCGGCCGTAATGCATCAGGCTCGAGCACCCCCATCACAGTAGCAATAAATTTTATTTTCATTAGTATAAACATTCACAACAAATAGTTTTAATAGACTATGTATTTATTTTATTTAATAAATTTTCATTATAATAATAAATTAATTATTAGAATAAAAATTATTGTACTATTATTCGATAATTTTTTTGAAATAATAATATTTTTTAAAATATTAAATTGAATATTTCTGAGCAAATGTATGTAAAATAATAAATTTGTTTTACTTTTAGCGTCGAATTATTCGACGCTAAAAGTAATAAAATAATATTTATTTTTTTAATAATTTATTGATTTTGGCGTCGAACAGTTTCGATGCTAAAATAGACCTTGTAGCGTCACATAGTTTCGTTGCCAAATATGTAATTTAGCGTCGCAAAATACAATTTTTCGTCAAAAATATTTCAACGCAAAAGATTAATTCGACGCTAAATGTAATAAAATATTATTTATTTTTTAAAAATTTATTGATTTGGGCGTGGCATATTTTCGTTGCCAAATATGTACTTTAGCGTCGCAAAATACAATTTTTCGTCGAAAATATTTCAACGCAAAATCTAAGGTTTTAGCATCAAAATATCTAGTTTCGACGGTAATTGTCTTTCTCGTCCACATTTTGGTGTCCAAAATTAGCATCGAAATTATTTGATGCAAATTACTTTTAGCATCTAATTTCTTAATTTTAGCATCGATACGTTTCGACGTTAAAGACCTTATTTTTTTTATAGTGTTTTACATGTTATGGCATGTGAAAATGTATGAGTAGGCACCCTAAGCTATATGACATGTTATTCAAATATTTTGCTATATGATTTTGATGAGTTTTGTGTGGACCTGAGGTCATTTTATTTGTTGATGTTTTCTTAGATTTCGTTTGATGCTGGACTGTGATTTAGGTTGACCAGTTTTAGGATACATCATGTCAGATTTTTTGTAAATTTAGAGGCTTATGGAGATGGGTCAATCCCGTCTCCTGCCGGTAGCACCTTGCCTCTGGCGGGGTCTTATAGCTTGGGTACTTTTCTTTTATGAGAGTTTGCTAGGTACCACTTTAAATGCTCCCATTGTATCAATAGTGAATAATTTTTCTTGATGTGTTTCCAGATGAGATACTTGGATTCATACTGTATTATTTTAGTTCCAAGCATGTTCCCCAAATTTCTATGCCCTTATATTGTAAGGTGTCTATTGGATTATGGGAATTGCGAGAGCAATTGTGAGAACTATTTAGCGTATGATTGACACCCTAGTGTTTCCGTTTGGGAATTTTTGGTGTTGTTTTGATAAGGAATTTGATGGTCCACTGTGATTTTTAGTTTATTTTCATCTGTTAAACTGGTCTATAATTTAGAACAAGTATTTATGTCGTGGATTGATGACCCGTTGGACCATTTGGAGGTTTCAGTGTTTCTCCAAGTTTGACTATTAAAAATATGATCATTCAGAATGTGGCATACCCAAGATGGCATTCAAAATCGTTGTGTGCACTTCGAGTCTCTGGTTATGTAATTTTAGTTAACCATTGCTTTAGCAGCAACCTCTATAAACCTCTTGCATATGTTCTTTACACCTAATTTGGATCAATCATTAATGATATTTTCATCTGTAGACTTAGAAGGGAGAAAAAGATACACTTAGGGATTTTCTTTAGGAGTTTGAAGGTCCACTAACTATATATTAAGGATAAGGTGATTTATGGATGTCAGAAGTCAAATTCTGGTAACTTCTCACTTTCCAAAAATGTATTATGGTAGACCCATCCAAGTTAAGGGATGTACCACTCCAAGAAATACCTCAGCGTGTGTCAGAGGTGTAGAGATTCCTTGTATTGGCTTGTTATCATTGATATTTTATCGATAAATTCTTCTAATCGTGATGTCATTGAGGAGATTGACAAGTGCACCGATCATTGTAATTTCCAATACTGACGAACTATACATAATCTACAATATTGCTTGTGGCACTTGATTATGTTGTGTATGTTGGGAAGCGGCCGCGAGTGCGCAGCGGAAAATCAAGAAAAAATTATTATGCCGCTATCCATTTTCCCAAGACCCATTTGTTTTGATTATTCTACAAGCCTAGACATGTTACTATATATTCTAAGCATAAAAACTCATAAAACATGCAAAGAATATAAACCTAAACATGCTAACTATCATAAGAACTTCAATTAAAAGAAAGAAAAAGACTTACTTGAACCGAAGACTCCTCCAGTCATCCCTCCAATCTACAAGCTTTTCTCGAACTCAGCAAGCTCTTCCACGTTCCAAAGAGCCACCCAAGTGTGTGGCCTCCAAAGGTGCACACACCAAAGCCAAAACTCAACGGCAAGACTACGCCTTGAGTGCACTGGTATTTTTCCCTTGGTGCTAGCCTAGGTAAATACCTCAATGTTGAGATCTAATATAGGTCCCAAGATCAACAAATCAAGCAAGAAAACGCATGAATACACAACATAGGAGGTGCGGAATATACTCACATTGAATTCGGTTTTGATGCAAAGAAGAACAAAAATGTTTTGGCCTCCTCCATGAAGCTCGGCAGTTGCTATATTTGACAGGGGGCTGCTCGGTTTTGGTCCATCTTGTTCCTTGAAGATTCGGCCATGTGAGACTCCATTGAAGCTCCAAGCTTCAAGCTTTTCCATGCTCATAAATTCGTTTCCCTATCACCTTAGGATAACTCTATGTGTGTGCTAGCACTTGGTTTTGAAACAAAATCAATTCTTGCTTCTCATTACTTCTCGGCAGAACCAGAAAAACGAGAGAGAAGAAGATGAAAAACGGCTTCAAGCCGAGAGAGAAAGGAGGGAAAAGAAAAGATCGTATGTCTTTGCATGAGGGAGAGAGAAAAGCCTTTTTATTTTTTTTTATATTAAATTGATTTTCCAAAAACCAATTAAAAACAATTACCAAAACTTTTGAATTTCAAAAAATCAAAAGCAAAAGCCAAAAAGTAAAAAGAATAAAGCTTTCCATCACATCACATCACTTTAATAAAGTGACAATATGTCATGTCACATCACTCAAAGTAACAAGTGATTTGACAATTGATGCGACTAGCAATTTGACGCTTGACGTGACTTGCGTGCCGTACTCGAATTTGAAATACGAATGCGCTCGCAAACACGCTCGGGCTCGGGTTTGCTAATTCCAAATTAACGAATTTTCCGTCGCGTCGTAATTAAATGATTACGCCTAGCGAAATCACTATTCACGTCGCTAACGAATTAATTCAAAATAATTCGTTCGCCCGAATTAAAATCTAATTTTAATTCCGCGCCGAAATCCAATTTCATATAATATATCGAATATATTATTTTATCCGATTAATTCTAAATTAATCGTTCTCTCTCTTTAATTAATATTTTATCCCAGATAAAATATCTCCGCAATTAATCCCAGATTAATTTTCTCTCTCTTCTAATTAATCCCAGATTAATTAAAGTGCGAGTTATACATCATCGGTGAATCTTCAGGAAGCGACCCATGAGATCTTCGGACATGTTGGCAGTAAATACGGTCGTCGGAAATCCGAACACGTAAGTACCTCGTACTACATTTATACCGATTTACAAGACAAGGTTGGCTTCTAGCAAAGCGCCATGCCTACCCAATTCTCCAGAAATATTCTTACAGGAATATATAAATCTGTATCAAGCGTAGTATACCGTAGTATTGTGTATATCGGCCCAGTATCGGATAGTCACGTGCTAGGGCTGGGGCTGGATAAGTGTCTGCCCCGTCCGAAGCACATGTCGGATGTCTGGTAACTAGTCTCTATAATCGGATATGCATGACCTGGTCATAACATCCCGATGGTTGCGCAACACTTAAGAGCACTAGTACCGTATCCTGCGTGACATCATCTCCAATATAACTGAAGTGATACTTCCGTCTTGACATCACACCCAATACACTACGACTTTCTGATAAACCCAGAAGTGGTGTACGCAGAACCGGTTAAAGCCCTGTACCACCAAGACTAAAGTCTATCGATTATCGTAAGTATTAGCGATGCAAGTCTCAGGTTAAGACTATACACACCTACCCTGATTTCGGCCTCCCATAGACACATAGTCATAATACCAATGGGATTCCGAGGGTCTATCTAGAGCGAAGCTATTTCCCGTACCATCGGTGAAACACGACCTCCTATCGCACTTTCATAAGTATCCAATACTTATATATATGAGAACTATGCCGTTGTGCCCTCACAACGCGCACAAGTGCAATACTAGCCTATTCCGCATTATCGATGTCCTGTCTCGATAATACTCCGGCTAGGGATATTTAATGATTAATCCTTCGGGGATTGATACTGTCTCATATCATTCTCAATCCAGGAACTAATCATATGGACCTCTCTTCATTTATACATTTATGGTGATTTAATCATAAATGATGAGAGTGCAATTTCCTTGTCACATAGTTAATTTGTACAACAACACCGTGATCTGTACAAATAGTGACGCTATGGGTCATATTATCCAACAATCTCCCACTTGGCACATAGCCAGTCACTCGAGTGTCTAACACCCGAACTATGTACAATTCGCTCAAATTGCTGAGGAAAGGTTTTCGTCAGCGGATTTGCTTAAATATCGTCTGACGCGATTTACACGATCATCACATCGCCACGATGTATGATTCGAATGAATCAGATGATATAGAAGTATATATCTGGATCGTCGATGAGACCTTTAATTCCTTAGCCTGTGCTGACGCCTAGCTCAGCTGCTAAAAGAACTATATCTAATCTAATTAGATTTATTATCGATCCAAATGGCTTCTATTGCTGCCTCAGCTGCAGCAATAATCCGCATTTGTTCTTAATTCGGCAACAGTTATCTTGCTCGGAATATTTCCAGCTTACTGTTCCGTCCTTCAAACTTTATAGTACCGCAGTATTTACCGGTTTGGAAACTTGCAGCAGTGATCCTAGTCACTTCAAGTTCTCCTACTCCATAATTTAAGACAACATCTTTAGTTCTCTAAGATACTAATAGATGTCCTTAACTTCAATCCAATGACTATCACTTGGATTGTCCTGATTGTGACTCCATATGCTCAAAGCGTATGAGACACCATATCAAGTACATTTTAAATGTACAATTTCCCAGAGAGTGTTAACAACTCCAAATCTATCCCAGTAGTAGATTTATTCCTTGAATAAAGGTTGTTACTCCCCATAATTCTACGGAGAATTTCTTATGAAAGCCAAGCTTTCACCGATTGCTTTATAGGAATTTCATTTCGAAGAAGTGACATATTATATTATTTTACATGACATTCATGTCAGTGCACTCCCACTAACCCTTTTATATACACAAGAATCATTTCGTTTTGAATTAAATCATACTCCATTATGATTACATCAAAACGTCAGTTCCAAGAACCTTATGCTTGCTTCAATCCAAATATGGATCGAATAACCCGCAAACCTTGTTTGTCGGTTATACAAAATCGTCAGGATGTTGTAAACATCCTCCAAAAGGTTTCCTTTTCAGGAAAGCGATTTTGATCTGCAACTGACACATTTCATAAATGAAATATACAGTTATCTACAAGCATCTTCAAAATGGATTTACCATGGCAACAGGTAAAAGGTTGAACCGTTATTAACACAATGTTGATAACGATACCTTTCCGTCAAAAGCCTAGCTTTGTACGTTGGTATGTTGCCTTCCATGTATGTCTTCCTTGAAGACGTTTAATGTACCAATAGGCACAATGCTTGTGGTACAACAACTAGTATCCAAATAGTTGTTATACATGGAATCCATTTCGGATTCATGGCACTTTGCCGTAATAGGGAGTCGATACCTCGTATCACTTCCTCAAAACGTAGTCGGTGGATGTACCTTCATAAGATTGACATCTTTATGAGGTTAGATCAGAAACCCATACCCTAGGCTGTTTTCTGACTCTATCCGATCTACGAGTTTCTTGTGTATTTGAAGATTAATGGTATAGATTCATCATAGATGAACTATTTGTGTTCCATTACGGACCTTGTGCCTTAAACAGTATTACTCCGATTTTCATCGAGTATTACTATCCTCCCACTGACCACTGCATATCGGTATTCCTCTCAGGAAAAACCGCATGGTGAGCAACAATCACATTGTTCTCATGTGAGATTTATAAGTACTATACTTATGGTTTCCCTTAGGATAACCTATATTGGCACTTATCCAATTTGGGTCCTTAGTTTGGTATCATCCAAACGTTATGCCTGACATACCCAAATTATCAGGAATGAGAAACCTCGTTTCTTCCCTGTTCATATCCTATATGATATCTGTCAAACAGATTTATATGGAACCTTATTCTAAATAAGTTATTGCACTGTTAAAACTTATCCGTTGAAGGAAATGGTTGCTCAGAGCGACTCATGATTAGCCTTATCATGTCTAACATGATTCGGTTAATCCGTTCGGACACACCGTCACTTTGACGTGTTCCGGGAGGAGTCCTCATTTGAAAGAATACTATACTCTTTCAAGTATGTACGAAACTTACTACTCAAGTATTTTCCATTACGGTCTTACCGTGGCGGAATAATACTATAGCCGATCTGTTTGTCTATTTCGTGTCGAAACTCTAAAAGTTTCTGATTTGTGTTCTTCAAAAAAACACATAACCATAACGTGATGCCACATCCGTTAAGGTCACGAAATATTCATGTTCACATCTAGCCTAGCTAGATATTGGCCCACTAACTTCACCATGAATAGGGCTAACAGATCGGTGGCTCTTACACTATTACCAAGTAAACAGTGTTTTAGGTACTTTACCTAACAAACTAGATTCGTAGACTTTATTTGAATAGTCAAATCAGTCCTAGTACCACTCTTCAAAAGTGTGGATATACGAGTCTCGTTAAATTGTGTGCTAGACAACAATGCCACAAATAGTCTCTATTGATCAAATCAATTTGAGCTTTATTTGTCATTTTATATGTTTGAGATTTTATTTATATTCAAAATATAAATTCTGTTATTTATATCTAATGTATTTATCTCAGTATCATCTTTATATAATAAAACACTTAGTGTTCTATAATATAAAGGTTTTATCCGCAACGGAATAAACACTGATATAGAGATAATGTCTCTAGTCAAACTAGTTACATTATAACAGTTCCTAATTCAAGTACACACCCGAAGGGTAGTTCCTAAACTTAGGTATCTACGGTCGAAACAGCGACTTTCGTCCCGTTTCCGATTCGCAGAGCAATCTCAGCTTGAAGTTAGTATCCTGCTCAAAGCAGATTCTGAAAATCAATACATATATTTTATGTACCACACTAAGTATTTAAAATCTAATTTCAATACTAGCTGTGAACATAACTAAGACAAACATTTTCAAAGTAAGAGCCTTGCCCTTTCTTTAATTCCTTCGTGTCTGCCATATCCAAATGGTAGTCACTTTGGGATATGTCAATTATCTTTTCAATATTTCACAAACCTTTGGCCAAGCCTTGGGTTTTGGAATATCGAAACGATGTGCACCTCGTGCTACATGCCCAATTGCAAACTTTGACTTTATCTCCTCCAGAATAGTCAATAATTCTCCAAGAATTATAAATTGCAATTTTAATACTTCTTAAATCTAATATTAGATTTATGACAAGTATATTAAATTAAGCATTAAAGTTATCATCACATAAATCTTCCAAAGATTTTAGGCTCTACTTATTTCGCTTAATTTTGGGCTTAAAGTATAATAAGTTATTTTATCAAATAAAGTAACCTATTATTTATTCCCAATTTGAAAATTAAATTATTTAAAATATTTTAATCCCAGATTATATTTTAAATGTCCAACTTTTCAATTTTATCTTGATTACAATAGATCAACTATTTAATCAACGATTAGTGGTACTATATATATTATAATGATTATAATAGTCCAACTATATAATCAAATATAATCCAAATTAATTAACCTCAATTACATTGATTACTATAATCCAATTATAAAATCAACTGTAAACTGAAATTAATTAATTCAAATATTGATTAATATAATCCAATTATATATAATCAAGTATAATACAGTCCAACTGTTTATTAAAACAAAAATTTAAATATTAGTCTAACTAACATTTAATCTAATGACGAAATAATTTAAACGAGCGCGTATGGCGAGTAATTGAACGAATATTGCAAATTCAATTCTTACCTCCCACTATTTTTCGTCGAGCCTCTAACCCTCTGTCGAGTACTCGGGAAACCGTGTTTCCTAGTGGGCTAGGATCCCGTTAAATATCACACAATCTTGACTTTGGCCAACAAATTGTATGATAATTAACTAGGTAGATCTCTAAGATCAATTGGATCTCATCCAACTCCTAGATCCAGTAGGTGGACATCCAAGTCCCAAACATATATTTATATATGCCTATACATCGAATGTATACCCTAACCTTTTTCCTCTGAATCAACTAGGCCTTGGCTTTGGCACAACAAACCTAGTGATCCCAGTCAAGCGCGACCCATTGACTATGGAAAGCTTCGTAATCAATGTCGATGGACAAGAAGTGGTCTTGACTTTGGCCAACAAACCACAACTTGGACAAGACACCGATATGGAACAAAGCCTTCGTGATTCAAACACATCTTCGACGGACAAAGGGCTTGACTTTGGCCAACAACCCAATGCCAATCTCGGATCTTGAGTGAGAATCACTCAATGAAAGGAAAAACACTTGATATTGAACGAGGGTTTTTCGCGTGCAAATTGGCTACCAATTTATTATCTTTGTTAAGGTCTCATCATCATACACCCTTAAACATGCATTCTAAACACATAATAAAGCGCATATGTAAAATAATAATGATATGCGGATGGATATTTTACATTGATCCTAGATCAAATCTCTCACTTTCTCTCTCCCGCTAGCACATGTATTTATTTCTACCCTTTACACTACACTTCTAAAGAAACCTCATTTACATTGAGGGGAATAGGTGAGAAGAGAATACAAAAGTATAGTGGTGATAAGGCTGGACACGCAGGTCCAATTAATAAATCATATTTATTACAATTTCCAAAATCGCCCCACCCGACTAATATCCATCCGATATACATTATTCAAACATCACAACCATGTATTCATACAAGCATGTTATCAATCAATCAATCAAATTAATTAATCTTGATTATTAGTGATCATCCAATGTTCAAACAAAGATTTGATTTTGTTCGAGTCAAACTCGTATGCGAACACGTACTCAAAGTACGATTTCTCAAATAAAATTAAATTACATGATTAAATCCAATTTAAAACGTATTTAATTCTAATTTATTATTTAATTCCAAATTAAATATTACACCTTTATTAACGAACCTTTACGACTTAAATTCCAAATTTAATCGCAACGGGTCTCAAAGCCCGATTAACATCTAATGTTTTATTTAATTAAAGTCCAATGGGCTTTTAATTAATTTCTATAAGGCGTGGACTTTTGGTCAACTCGGGTCAAACCGAACAACCAAAATCCAATCCGGGAGTTACCCCATAAGCCTTTAAATTAATTTTGGCCCATTAGGCCCAATTAAATAATTAAGGTCCATTAAGTCATAATTGGACCTTTTGGATTCGGTTTTGGGCCTAATTGGATCCAACCAATTTTGCCTAAACCCAACTTTGTTACAACAAAGCCCAAAAGCCCAATTACAACCTAACAAGCCCAATTTCCAAAATCAAGCCCTAATTAATTAACTTATAAAATTCCAAATTTCACAATTAATTAACCTAAGTGTAATACACAATCAATTACCCAATTAACATTTCTAAAACATCAATTAGCCTAATTAATCATGCACTTTAACATTAAATAGTGTCCAACACAATTTATTAAAATCAAACCCAATTTACATGCTTTCAAGTCTCGGCAATTAGGGGTTTTTCAATTCGATTCGGTTTCAATCCAATTGAGTCCACAATCATAATTTACCAAATCAATTCAACTCATCCAATGAATCAAACAACAAAATCACAATGAATTTCATGTCCAATTGAATTCTGTCAACCCACTTTATAAAGGGAAAATTGTTCCAAATCAAAATTCAATTCAATTGAACTTCAAAACAACATTACCCAATTGTTTTAAGTCATCCAATGATCAAACAAAACAAAATTACCAAGACATTAGGGTTATCCAATTTTCGGCCATGCCTCCAATTTGGGGAAAATTGATCCAATCCAATTTTCTTGAAATTGATCACACACAATCTCAATAAAACATGTTTTAAGCATACTTAAACATCCAATTTAATTAAAACATGCTCAAACACATTTTACCCAATTTCAAGTTACATGTTCAACCTAAAGAATTGGGGAAAATTGATCCAATCCAATTTTCTTGAAATTGATCATGCACAACTTCAATTAATCAACATACAAGCATACTTAATCAACCAATTCAACCAAATCATGCTTCAATTGATTTTACCCAATTTGTCATGCCCAAAATTTAGGGAAAATTGAATCCAATCCGATTTCATGAAATTGATCATGCACAATCTCAATTAAACATCATCCAAGCATGCTTAAATAATCAATTTAACAAAAACAAGTCAAAATCGATTTTGCCCAAAATAAACCCTAACTTTTTTCATGCTTGATAATAGCTCAAGATACCATTGTTGAGATCTAATATAGGTCCCAAGATCAACAAATCAAGCGAGAAAACGCATGAATACACAACATAGGAGGTGCGGAATATACTCACATTGAATTCGGTTTTGATGCAAAGAAGAACAAAAATGTTTTGGCCTCCTCCATGAAGCTCGACAGTTGCTATATTTGACAGGGGGCTGCTCGGTTTTGGTCCATCTTGTTCCTTGAAGATTCGGCCATGTGAGACTCCATTGAAGCTCCAAGCTTCAAGCTTTTCCATGCTCATAAATTTGTTTCCCTATCACCTTAGGATAACTCTATGTGTGTGCTAGCACTTGGTTTTGAAACAAAATCAATTCTTGTTTCTCATTACTTCTCGGCAGAACCAGAAAAACGAGAGAGAAGAAGATGAAAAATGGCTTCAAGCCGAGAGAGAAAGGAGGGAAAAGAAAAGACCGTATGTCTTTGCATGAGGGAGAGAGAAAAGCTTTTTTTTTTTTTTATATTAAATGGATTTTCCAAAGACCAATTAAAAACAATTACCAAAACTTTTGAATTTCAAAAAATCAAAAGCAAAAGCCAAAAAGTAAAAAGCAATAAAGCTTTCCATCACATCACATCACTTTAATAAAGTGACAACATGTCATGTCACATCACTCAAAGTAACAAGTGATTTGACAATTGATGCGACTAGCAATTGACGCTTGACGTGACTTGCGTGCCGCACTCGAATTTGAAATACGAATGCGCTCGCAAACACGCTCGGGCTCGGGTTCGCTAATTCCAAATTAACGAGCTAGGGCTGTATCAAGCGTAGTATACCGTAGTATACCGTAGTATTGTGTATATCGGCCCAGTATCGGATAGTCACGTGCTAGGGCTGGGGCTGGATAAGTGTCTGCCCCGTCCGAAGCACATGTCGGATGTCTGGTAACTAGTCTCTATAATCGGATATGCATGACCTGGTCATAACATCCCGATGGTTGCGCAACACTTAAGAGCACTAGTACCGTATCCTGCGTGACATCATCTCCAATATAACTGAAGTGATACTTCCGTCTTGACATCACACCCAATACACTACGACTTTCTGATAAACCCAGAAGTGGTGTACGCAGAACCGGTTAAAGCCCTGTACCACCAAGACTAAAGTCTATCGATTATCGTAAGTATTAGCGATGCAAGTCTCAGGTTAAGACTATACACACCTACCCTGATTTCGGCCTCCCATAGACACATAGTCATAATACCAATGGGATTCCGAGGGGTCTATCTAGAGCGAAGCTGTTTCCCGTACCATCGGTGAAACACGACCTCCTATCGCACTTTCATAAGTATCCAATACTTATATATATGAGAACTATGCCGTTGTGCCCTCACAACGCGCACAAGTGCAATACTAGCCTATTCCGCATTATCGATGTCCTGTCTCGATAATACTCTGGCTATGGATATTTAATGATTAATCCTTCGGGGATTGATACTGTCTCATATCATTCTCAATCCAGGAACTAATCATATGGACCTCTCTTCATTTATACATTTATGGTGATTTAATCATAAATGATGAGAGTGCAATTTCCTTGTCACATAGTTAATTTGTACAACAACACCGTGATCTGTACAAATAGTGACGCTATGGGTCATATTATCCAACACTCAAAACCTTTAACTCGAGGTTCCTCTAGTCAATTAGACTTAAGGATCCTCAAAATCAGTGGCTTACTCATAAACTTTATAGTTGCTCACTTATATAAACCCAAGATATGGAAGGTTTGGTGCAAAAATTTGTAAAGACTTCTTTGGGTTTTTATAGGTGCTCTAAAGACAACAAAATTAAATAAGAATCCGATGTGGATAAAAAATAATTTAATCTTAGCCATTGGATCTTAATTTAGTGGTTTAATGAGATTATAAAACCCTAATAAGAGTTTGGGCCGAATTGGAATTCAAAACAAATAACAAATAAAAAAAATTTACTATTCACATTATTATTCATGTTTTATTTATTTATTCTAATTCCCAGAGTACCCTTATCGTCATTCACCAATCCCTAAGCCACTATGGAACCTCATAAATGATCTGTTCAATAACTAAACACATTGAACCATTTATGAACAATTCCTACAACAATCATATATGCTGTTAAATTTGTACTGTGCACTGTTAACCATTGATTTCAACTTTATTGTGTGTGACCTTTTGGGTTCCCCTCAAGTTGGACATGAAATGAATCGTGATAATTTAATCGAACATAAATTACCATCCGATCAGATGGTCGTTCGATTTCAGTGACCAAGGTTGACATCTAGCAAAATGCCAATGCCCCCAAATGAGAAGGAAAGATATATACCCATTCTGTATACGATTTACATATGATACGGTCTCTCGCCTCACTATATCCCCACCGTTTGACCCAGGGTATGGAAAATGTCTACCCATATAGTCAAAGGTATGATGTTGATAGTGTCATGAATCGTGGTAACCCAAGAATCTAACATGATTCTTCCGCTGCGGCCACAGTCTCAATCTCTGATCACACATATCAACCCGCGAACTGGAATACTACTCTTATAAGAAAATATTATCCGAGAGAGTGGCGATTCTCTGTTGTATCTTTACAAAATTCATGTGTTTCAATAAATGACCCAATCATACCCTTATGAACGGATCTTTTGAACCGGGGAATGAGAATGTCAAAGTTATTTGATCAACACATAACTTTGTGAAAACTTTCGGCGGTCAGTTCGATGGACACGAGAAACTCATGCATCCATGTGATACACCAAGCGGACGGATTTCCGCTAGTAGCCTATGAGATCGGCTACCCCACTTAAGGGCGGATCATATTATCATGCTAGTCTCTCCGCTTTGTGAACGCCCATATTATTCACAAAACTATGACTATGAACGTTTAAGAGTAATGATTCTCATAAGGCGTGGAAGCCATCATCTTATTACTCCAAGGGCTTTATTACAGTGTTTGATGATTCATATAAGTTATGTAAGACACGTATAATAAAGATTGCCATTTTATTAATTAATGAGAATATTACAAATACATGTACATATAGCCCATCCACAAGTTGGGTATAGGGCATATCCCTAACAATCTCCCACTTGCACTATAGCCAACTAGTATGAATCTAGACACCATACTCTCGGGTGTGCCTATCATGCTTTTGTTGAGTCAGCCCTTTAGTCAGAGAATCTGCAAGATTATCTTCTGTGGGTATTTTCTCTATAATAACTTCTTTTCTCTCAACAATCTCCCTGATGAGATGAAATCGCCTGAGTACATGCTTGGATTTCTAGTGGGACCTTGGTTCCTTTGATTGAGCAATGGCGCCCGTGTTGTCACAGTACATCGTGACGCCATTATTTTTCACAGGAAGCACTTCCAGCTCCGTGATGAACTTCTTTATCCAGACTGCTTCTTTATCTGCCTCAGATGCTGCAATATACTCGGCTTCAGTGGTGGAGTCCACTGTAGTTGACTATTTTGAGCTTTTCCAATTGACAACACCGCCATTCAAAGTAAACAGATATCCTGTTTGTGATCTGCTGTCATCCCTATCGGTCTGAAATCTTGCATCATAGTAACCAATGACTTTCATCTCAGAAAAATCTCCGTATGTCAAGAACACATCCTTAGTTCTTCTCAGATACTTGAGGATTGTTTTGACAGCTGCCCAGTGTTGCTCACCAGGATTTGCCTGATACCTGCTCGTTATGCTAAGAGCATAAGAGACATCAGGTCTTGTACATAGCATTGCGTACATGATCGATCCTATTACTGAAGCATAAGAGATCCTACTCATACAATCTCTATTTAAAGGAGTATTATAGGCACTGTATATTTACACATAAGTCCCTATGATGAGTCTCATTTTGGAGACACTACCTTTTAAGTCACGGAGGTCACGGAAAACGGACATCGGAAGGGGGGATTCAGGATAAACAAGGTTCACTGTTTTCGTTGGTGCTACGTTCGTGTATACGTTCGAACGTCAAGCAGATTGCGGACGTTGGTGCCGCGTTCGAGTAAGTGTTCGAACGGTGTCGGTAATTCTGGTTTTGCTGCTAGCCTCACAATAAGCCCAATTCGCCCAAACCTTGGCCCACACGCCCAAGCCCACTTAAAACACATATTTAACACATGGTGAAATCAAAACAAATCTAAAAATCATATACCAAATTAAATAAAATACTTACACAAATTAAAGAAATTGCATGCCTAATTAAAATCAACCAACAAACTAAATGCCTAATCTAAACCAATCAAATATAATCATACCAAGTTAAAATCAATCAACCAATATATTATTCCCAAACTTAAAATATTGTATGCCTAATCAACATAAACTAAATATTCAACCTTCCCTATCTAGCCAAGATTTGTCCCCCCTCAATCTTTGACTTCCTTTATCCAAGCCAATCAAATCCCTTTCCTTGTCAAGCCTTACCCTTTGCCTATAAAAAGAACCCTTCACCAACCTTCTCAAGGGTAGCTAGCTCATAGACACAACTCTCCCTCACTCTCAATAACAAGAAGATCACAAACCAAAGAACCCCCATCGCCTTGACCAAAACACATCCCGAATAGCCCCCTCACCTCACCGAAAAACACATCCCAAGCAGCCCTAAACACACACATAAAACAGCCCCCGAACTACACCATAACACCACCGAAAATAACACCCAAAACAGTAGCCAAAACATCCCAAAAACAGTAACTAAAATACAGCAGCAAAATAGTAACAAGCTGTCGAATCGGAGTCAAAACAGAAGCAAAAGACGGAGGACGACGACCCAAAACAGTAAGACAACGAACGAGAGCAGTGAACCAGTGAACCGGAAGAGTTGCGGAGCTTTACCCCTTCCGATCTTCGTGAAACGCGAGTCCGAGAGACGACTTAACAGGTTAGACCTGAGGGCATTTTTTCATTAGTTTCTATCCATTTCTTTTGTTATTGAATTTTATTCGCATGAGAGTCGTTTATGGATGCATGTTGTGGCTTGAATGAAATGGAAGAGTGTCGTCTCTTGTGGTATATAGGATGGAAACCCAGACGTAAATTCCGTAGCCGAATCCGAATGGACGGTAGTGCGGTCTGTACTTGGGACACAACTCCACGTACCACTTGAGTAAACGGCACCTTCTCTTGTTTTGTGTTGCTTTGGTTTATTTAATTCTTGTTATTTAAATTCTGCATGTTGTCTATTCCCGTATGATACGATCAAGTGCATGGGCTTAGTAAGTGCGATGAAAGGTTCCCTAATTGGAGGGTTAAAATCCTTCACCACGATGCTCTGCCGCACCGATTGATGTGTGTTCGGTTGAATGCGAAATACGTTCAATCGGACATACTTGGTTTGATATGATTGTCCTTATTTTCGTATGCATGATTCAACCGAGCGCATGGGCTTAGTAAGTGCGATGTGAGATCCCCTATGGGGAGGGGCTAAAGCCCTTTACCACGAGGCTTTGCCGCGCCGGTTGATGTGTGTTCGGTTGGATACAAGATACGTTCAATCGGGCACACTATGTTTAATATTATTGCTTTTCATTCTATGTATGCATGATTCAGTCGAGCGCATGGGCTTAGTATGTTGGTCTAAAGGTCCTCTCTTTGAGAGATCAAGAGCCCCAAAGGCCACCTTTACGGCAGTACTTCGCCGCGCCCCCCCTTTATTTTGTCAGTTATGTATTGCGTCCCATTTTCATGCATCAGGTCTATTCCCGTTCGAACGCGTTTACGAACGCAACTCGAACACGCATGTATTTTGCCTTGTCATGCATCAGGTCTTGCTTATGTTCGAACGCGTTCACGAACGCCATACGAACGTGAGCATTCTGTTTCATTTACGTTCGAACGCGTTATCAAACGCCATACGAACGTGAGCATTCTGTTTCATTTACGTTCGAACGCGTTATCAAACGCCATACGAACGCGAGCATTCTGTTTCATTTCCGTTCGAACGCGTTATCAAACGCCACACGAACGCGAACCTTCTATTTACCGTTCGAACGTGTTTACGAATGCTACACGAACGCGCACACACTGAACTGAGTCTGTCTTATCATATTCACGCATAATTGCCTCTTGGTTGATCTTTCTTGTGTTTTATAGCCAACCGTATTATTTGTATTCTTGCATTTATCCATTCTATGTGTTCTTGGGATTGTATTCAAGCATGATTAGGCTGTTAGCAGGTTATTTGGTTAATAGGCTCATGAGATAGTACTCAAGCATGATTAGGTTGTTCTTAGTTTTCCCTATCATAGGATTGAAATATGTTCATGAGATTGTCATGTGATGTTGCATGTTGTGATGAACTTGTTGATGTATGCATATGAATCTAGAAGCATGATATTTTTGGAAATAAATGTTATTTAAGCCTGGTTAAATTATTACATAAATCCTTTTATTACCAGTGACATAAGTAAGGGACCATTCCGAACCCAACGGTTTGAGGTCTTCCCTTGCGAGGGGTGAGTGCGGCCTTAAATCTTTGTCTCGGTTCACACCGGGTGGCGACTCCATATTATTTAGTACTTCCCAACTAGTGCCGTGAGCCTAGAAACGGCGTCGCCCAGGTCCTGTTGTCCACAAGTATGTGGACATTGCTCCTTAGATAATTTGATTCCATGACAAATAGGTAAATTACCTCTTTTGGAATCTTCCATTTTGAATCTTTTCAAAACTTTATCTATGTATGTAGATTGAGAAAGTCCTAACAACCTCTTAGATCTATTACGGTAGATCTTAATGCTGAAGATGTAGGCTGCTTCTCCCAAATCTTTCATTGAGGAATTCTGAGATAACCATTGCTTGGTGGCTTGCATCATAGGAATATCATTCCCGATGATTAATATGTCATCGACATATAATACAAGAAATACAACAGCACTCCCACTACTTTTCCTGTAAACACAAGGCTCATCTACATTTTTGATGAAGTCAAATTCTTTGATTGTCTCATCAAATCGTATATTCTAACTTCTGGAGGCTTGCATGAGTCCATAAATGGATCATTTAAACTTGCATACTTTATTATGATCATCATTAGATGCAAACCCCTCAAGTTGTGTCATATAGACTTCCTCTACGAGGTTCCCATTAAGGAAGGCTGTTTTGACATCCATCTGCCAAATCTCATAATCAAAGTGTGCAGCTAGTGACAGTAAAATTTGAATTGACTTTATCATTGCAACATGCGAGAAGGTTTCGTCATAGTCAATTCCTTGGATTTGTCTATAACCTTTCGCCACCACCTAGCCTTATAGGTTTGGATGTTTCCTTCTGTAACAGTTTTACGCTTGTAAATCCACTTGCAGCCTATGAGTTTTATCCCTTCAGGTGCATCCACCAAGTCTTAGACTTGATTCTGATACATAGAGTCTATTCCGGATTTCATGGCCTCAAGCCACTTGACTGAATCAATGTCACACATTGCTTCATCATAACTGGTAGGATCGTCATTATCAATGACCTGATCATGTTCCTCATCAATATGGAAACCATATCTTTCAGGCTAATGTCTTTCCCTACCAGACATTCTAAGTTCATAACCTTGTGGTTGTTCCGTCGCTGCCATTTTGAAGGGCCTGGGTTTAGTTTTATATTAGTTTGTTCTTCTCGTACCTCATCGAGGTCAAGTCTACTCCCACTATGTTTCTTGAGAAGGAATTCATTCTCTAGAAATTTAGCATTTCGTGAGACAAATGTTCTTTGTTCATTTGGGACGTAGAACACGTATGCTCTTGAGTTCAAGGCATATCCTACAAATTTACATTTAACTTTGTTAGTTTGTGTGAGCGTAACATATGCGTCACATCTCCAAACTCTTAGATAACTAAGACTAGGACGTTTCCCAGACCATAAAGCAAGACCCCAAAATGAAAGAGGTAGATCCGTGTCTGGCATCATTGATCAGACCATATCTAATAATGTCTGATTTCTCCTTTCGGAGACCCCATTATACTGTGGAGTTCCCGGAGGAGTCCACTGGGAAACAATGCCATTTTCTCTCAAGTAATCTTGAAATTCATCGCTTAAGTATTCACCACCTCAGTCAGACCTTAGTGACTTAATACTTTTATTAAGCTGGTTTTCTACTTCAGTTTGTTGGACAATTATAACCCATAGCATCACTATTTGTACAGAACATGGTGTTATTGTACAAATTAACTATGTGACAAAGGAATTGCTCTTTTATCATTTGTAATTGGATTACCAAGATACATAAATGATAAAAGTCCATATGATTAGTTCGGATTGATAAGATATAAGACAATATCAATCCATGAAGGTTTAATCATTAGAACATCCATAGTCATAGTGTTATCGAGATTGGACATCGATAATACGGAATAGACTAGTATTGCACTTGTGCGTGTTATGGGAGCATAACGACATAGTTCTCATATACTTGGGTATTGGATACTCATGCAAGTGTAATAAGAGGTTGTGTTTACCGATGGTACGGAAACAGCTTCGCTCTGGATAGACCCCTCGGAATTCCATTGGTAGTATGACTATGTGTTTATGGAAGTCCGAATCAGGGTAGGTGTATTTGGTCTTAACCTGAGACTTGCACCGCTAATACTTGCGACAATCAATATACTTTGGTTTTGGTCGTCCAGGGCTTTAACAGGTTCTGTGTACGCCTCTTCTGGGTATATTGAGAATCGTAGTGTATTGGGTGTGATGTCAAGATGGAAGTATCACTCCAGTCATATGGAGATGATGGTCACGTAGGATACGGAACTAGTACTCTTTAGTACTGCAGTCATCGGGATAATATGACTAGGTCATGATTATCCGATAATAGAGACTAGTTACCAGAGATCCGACATGTGCTTCGTACAGGGCAGACACAATTCCAGCCCCAGGCCTAGCACGTGACATCAGATACTGGATCGTAATACGAAATACTACGTATACTATGCCTGATATAGATTACATATTCCTTTAAGAATATTTCTGGAGAATTGGGTAGGCACGGTGCTTTGCTAGAAGCCAACCATGTATTGTAAATCGGTAAAAATGTAGTACTAGGTACGTACGTGTTCGGATAGTCCGACGACCGGATTTACTGCCAACATATTCGGGGATCTCATGGGTCGCTTCCCGAAGATTCACCGAGGAAGTATGACTCGCACATTATTAATCTGGGATTAATTAATAGAGAGAGAAAATTAATCTAGGATTAATTACGGAGATATTTTATCTGGGATAAAATATTATTTAAAGAGAGAGAACGATTAATTTGGAATTAATCGATAAATTAATATATTCGATATATTAAACGAAATTAGATTTCGACGCGGAATTAAAATTAGATTTTAATTCGGGCAAACGAGTTAATTTAGAATTAATTCGCTAGCGACATGAATAGTAATTTTGCTAGGCATAATTATTTAATTAAATTTGATTTAATTACGTCGCAACGGAAAATTCGTTAATTCAGAATTAGCGAACCCGAGCCCAGGAGTGTTTGTGGGCCCACTCGCATTTCGAATCAAGTGGGGCCCATAAGTCACATCACACATCACATCATTAGTCATTCTTGTGATGTAAGTCACATCAACTTTGAGTGATGTGATGCTTGTCACTTTTTGTGATTGATGGGGGTGGTTGAAGACTTTAAAGTCTTGTACAATTCTTGGTAATTGTATTATGTATTTGATTTTTGAAATCAAACACAACCAACACACAACTCTTCTCTCCCATTCGGCCAAGGGCCATTTTTTTCTCTCTTTTGCTTCTCCTTTGCGGAGAGCAACACAAGGGGAAATAGAAAAATTGTGGCAATTTTTCAAGAGTGCTAGCACACCAAAGGGGTCAAACAAAGGTGATAGGGAAACCCATTCATGAGCATGGAATCACACTTAAAGCTTGGAGCTTGAAGGAGCACAAATGGAGGGGTTGACCAAAACTTGAAGGAGCACAAAAGGGCTTGGCCGAGAGCTTCCATGGAGGAGGAAAATTTTTGTGTTCTTCCCATCGCAAAGCCGATCAAAGTGAGTATTCCGCAACTTTACTTTGATGTATTCACATGTTTTCATTGCTTAATTTGATCTTGGGATAACCTAGCAAACCCAACACATCTTTGAAGACTTTGAATTTCTCAAAGGCTTCAGATTTGTACCGCATAAGGTATACATACCCATATCGCGAGTGATCATTGATAAAGGTAATGAAGTAGGAGAATCCACCTCTAGCGGTGACTGACATTGGTCCGCATACATCAGAGTGTATGAGTTCTAATGTCTCCGCTGCACATTGTCCTTTACCTTTGAATGGTAATTTGGTTATTTTACCAAGTAAATAAGACTCACAAGTTCCATAAGGTTCATATTTGAAGGGTCTGAAATATCCATCCTTATGTAGCTTAGTTAATCTTGTTTCATTGATATGACCTAAGCGACTGTGCCATAGAAGTGATTCATTGAGATTACTCGAGTTAACGTTGTATATATTAGAGGTTGAACATTCTTTGTTAGTTTGTAAGACATAGATATTATTATTCAAAATACCATCTCCATATTTTATTTCATTGAAATAAATAGAATATTCATTACAACTTATTAGGCATGAAAAGCCTTTATTACATAAAGAATAATTGAAATGATGTTCTTTACTAGAGAATGTACATAAACACAATCTTCTATGTCTAAAACCAAACCATTCGGCAAAACTAATGAATAAGTCCCCACGCACAATGCAGCCAGTTTTGCTTTATTACCCATGCGTAAGTCAACCTCCTCATGACAAAGTCTCCTACTATTTCTCAGGCCCTGCACATTGTTACACAAGTGAGTCCCACAACCGGTGTCAAGCACCCAAGTAGAAGGTTCAAAGTCTTGAGAATATAGTTCAATCATATACAACATACCTGAAGCATTGGGCTTCTTGGCCTATTGGGCTTCCCTAGCTTCCTTGGCTTTCAAGGATCTGCAGTCTTTCTTCCAATGACCATTCTTTCCACAAAAGAAACATTTCCCCTTTCCATTTTTCTTCTCCACCTTACCATTGGGCTTTAGGTGATCTGGAGCCTTGGCCTTGCCCTTATTTTTCTTTAGGCCTCGTGGCTTCAGGTCCGTACCCGTAAGCATGATAGAGGTTTTAAGCTCCAGTTTCAAGTCATTCTCTCCTTGCTTTATCAGATTGTATAATTCTGTTAAAGTAGCTTCTTTATCAGACAAATGAAACTGCATAATAAAGTTAGAGAAGTCTTTTGGTAAGGACTGGAGAATTAGATCGTAACCTATCTCATGATCCATGATGAACCCGAGGTTGGCCAATTTTTCAATGTGGCCAATCATCTTAAGCACATGTCCACTAACAGATCTTTCCTTATACCTTGTTTGGAATAAGGCACATGACACTTGGAATCTCACGGTGTGAATGAAAGTTGCATACAACTCCTTCAAGTGAAAGATGATGGTTTGAGCATCCATATCTTCATGAGCTTTCTGAAGTTCATCCGACATAGAGCCAAGCATTATGGAAACTGCTTGCTCATCATCATCGACGTGTTTCTTCCAAGCATCAAATGTATCTTGGTCAGCAACTTCTGCGGGTTCAGGGGGAAATGGTCTTTCAAGAACATAGAAAATCTTTTCTTGTCGTAAGATAATTTTAAGGTTTCTAAACCAGTCATTGTAGTTGTCCCCTTTGAGCTTAAGCTCATCAAGGATGGAACAAAGTGATACTCTGTTTGCCATTTGAATGTTTGTGAAATATTTTAACCCACATGTTAATAGAAAATGTTAAAATTAGGAATATGTTTTCATTAATGTTTCTTAATAACATGGGCTTTTAATATTATGAAGTTGCTCCCACTCAATTATTTTAAAAATTTAAGCAAATCGCATGAACCCCAATATGATGGATTTCTTGTGGGCAAGGATCCCATTATCATCATTTCATAACTCCGACTAGGGCCGGTCGTTATAAAATACGATAATTAGGTAGGTTCCCAACCAATTTATGATATAAATCACAATTCCTTGATCATTGGGTTGGGCAATCAAACATGCCATAGCTTATGCTAGTCCTTGTGGACACCCAATCTTTGCCACTAAGTTATAAGACCACGCCTAAGGGTCCTGCCAATACGGTTTAAGCCATTTAGGTCTATACTTTACAATGGGAGGCAAATTTTAGACTTAAATTATTATTGAGGATTTTAGCAAGTTTAAGTAAATAACTGTCAAATGGATTCCTCCATTGAAAATTCCCCAGAGGGAGGGTGGAGCGAACTATCTTAAATACCATTACCTCTTAGGCTCTTATTGCCTTGGTGACAAGAATAAACAATAGATCCTCCAAATTAGTCCAACACATTAAATATGCTTTAAGGTAAGCTTTGAGTAAATGATTATCTAGATGTCTTCACAGCTTTTCCTTTTGGCTATAAAAAGGTAGTGAGTGAAGGAAGACACCAAATCATTATCTAACTCTAGTAATACATTTGGTTAAATTAACTTTAGTTTGGAAAGTTTTATTAACGCCTTGGTCCCACCCTACTTGTATCTTTTATAATGTCTTTTATTATAAACAAGTGATTTACATCTATTAGCCTTAAAGGTAATAAATCTCTAAGTTCATCATGGAATAATTACTTAGCTAAGGGATAAGCAATACACTATCTATTTCCTTAAAAAGTCTATAGATGCTTGCACCATAAAATAATCATGCCAATTCTAATCATACATAGAATCATCAAGCATAGGAGTTTTAATATGTTGGAATTATTTTAGGCATTAAATAACTTTGATTAATATTTAATTATGATATTGCATTTTATTTTAATCAAATAAATTTACTATTCACATTTTTTTTACAGATCCGTGAACTTTAAATGCAATTTCACAATTCAAATCTTACCCAAATCATGCAATCTAAAATTAAGTTCAGGGTGTTAGCTTTCCAACGAGCTTTTACACACCCAATTTCGAGTTCAAATGAGAAAGAACTAATCAAAACAAAAAAGGCGCGCTGATACCACTGTAGGGAAGCGGCCGTGAGTGCACAGCGGAAAATCAAGAAGAAATTATGATGCCGCTATCCCTTTGCCCAATACTAATTTGTTTTGATTATTCTACAAGCCTAGGCATGTTACTATATATTCTAAGCATAAAAAGTCATAAAACATGCAAAGAACATAAACCTAAACATGCTAACTATCATAAGAACTCTAATTAAAAGAAATAAAAAGACTTACTTGAACCGAAGACTCCTCCAGTCCTCCCTCCAATCTACAAGCTTTTCTCGAAATCAGCAAGATCTTCCACGATCCAAAGAGCCACCCAAGTGTGTGGCCTCCAAAGGTGCACACACCAAAGCCAAAACTCAACGACAAGACTACGCCTTGAGTGCACGAGTATTTTACCCTTGGTGCTAGCCTAGGCAAATACCTCAAAACTTTTAACTCGAGGTTCCTCTAGTAAATTAGACTTAAGGATCCTCAAAATCAGTTCTTTACTCTTAAACTTTAGAGTTGCTCACTTATATAAATCCAAGATATGAAAGGTTTGTGTGTAAAAATTGTGTAAAGAATTCTTTGGGTTTATATAGGTGCCAAATAAAATTAATTAAGAATCCGATGTGTTGGACATTATGACCCATAGCGTCACTATTTTGTAAATGATATTGTATTATTGTACAAAATTAACTATGCGATAATGAAATTGCCCTTTTGCCGTTTTGTAAAATTATTTACTTTGATTTATTAATGGAAAAAGTCCATATGATTAGTTCCGTATTGAGATGATATGAGACAGTATCAATATAAAAGGTTTAATCATTAAATATCCCTAGTCGGAGTGTTATCGAGATCGGACATCGATAATGCGGAATAGACTAGTATTGCACTTGTGCGAGTTGTGATGGCACAACGACATAGTTCTCATATATTTAAGTATTGGATACTTATGCAAGTGCAGTGAGGAGGTTGTGTTTTACCGATGGTACGGAAAACAGCTTCGCTCTGGATAGACCCCGCGGAATCCCATTGGTAGTATGTCTGCGTGTCTATGGGAGGCCGCATCAGGGTAGGTGTATATGGTCTTAACCTGAGACTTACATCGCTAGTACTTGCGACAATCGGTAAACTTTGGTTTTGGTGGTTCAGGGCTTTAACTGGTTCTGTGTACGCCTCTTCTGGGTTTATCGAGAATCGTAGTGTACTGGATGTGATGTCAAGATGGAAGTATCACTTCAGACATATGGAGATGATGATCACGCAGGATACAGAACTAGTCCTCTATAAAAGGTTGCAACCGTCGGGACAATATGACCAGGTCAGGATTGTCCGATTTAAAGAGACTAGTTGTTTGATATCCGATATATGTTTCGTACGGGGCAGACACATCTCTAGCCCCAGGCCTAACATGTGATCGTCCGATACTGGATCGATATACGCGATACTGCGGTATACTACGCTTGATAAAGATCTTATATTCCAGTAAGAATATTTCTGGGAATTGGGTAGGCATGGCGCTTTGCTAGAAGCCAACCTTGTCTTGTGAATCGGTAAAGACGTAGTACGAGGTACGTACGTGTTTGGATTATCCAACGACCGTATTTACTGCCAACATATCCGGAGATCTCTTGGGTCGCTTCCTGAAGATTCACCTATGACGTTTGATTCGAACCTTATTAATCTTGGATTAATTGCGGAGAAACTTTATCTTGGATAAAATGCCTTATTAGGAGAGAGAGAGATCGATTAATTTGGAATTAATCGATAAAATAATATATTCGATATATTATTAAACGAAATTAGATTTCGACGCGGAATTAAAATCGGATTTTAATTCGGGCAAACGAATTAATTTAGAATTAATTCATTAGCGAACTGAATAGTAATTTCGCAAGGCGTAATTATTTAATTCACGTCGCGACGGAAATTCGTTAATTCGGAATTAACGAAACCGAGCCCGAAAGTGTTTGCGGACATTCGTATTTTGAATCGAGTGATATCCGCAAATCACATCGCGATATCTCATTACTTAATACGAATAGATGGTGGATGTATCTAGTCACCTTTGAGGGATGATACATTGTCTCTAATCTCAAAGTGTGGTAATGATGGCAAATGATGGATTTCATTTTGGAGGGAAAGCCATGCACGGTTTTGAAGGATTTTTTGCATTAAAAAATTATTTTGGTATTAGATATCATATCACTTTTCATTTCCTTTGTCTCTCACGGTTTTGGCATGCAAAGGGAACAAAATTAAAAGTGAAACACTCCCTCTTCTTTCTCTCTTGCTCACGCCGTGAGCTGCATATACAAAGGCAGAAAATTGTTTTCTCATTCTCCATTTTTGCTAGCACAAGCAAGGAACAAAAGAGGTGATAGGGAAACACATTTGGAGCTTGGAATACTCAAAGATTTGAAGCTTCTCTCCATCTTCTTGCTTGGCCGAAACTTCATCCTTGGAGGCTCAAGGATCCTCATCACCATTTTCGTCACATAGCTTTGTAAGTATGTTTCCGCCATCCTTCAAGCTTTGCATGTATGATTATTGTATTTCTATTGCTTAATCTTTCCTTGGGACTAATTATAGTAACCAACAATGGTATCATTGAGCTAGGTTTAAGCATGAAATACATTAGGGTAATTTGGGGAAAATTGATTGAAGCATGTTCTTGTGGAATTGGATGCTAAAGTATGCTTATATGTATGTTATTTGATATATTACATGATCAATTTTAACAAAAATGCATTGGATGATTTTTTCCCCAAAATGTTGTCTTGGCCGAATGTGGAGGTGCTTCCATTGGATTGGATTTTTTCATGCATGAGCTTATTTGATGACTTAAGCATGTTTAAATGTATGATATTTGATATAATACATGATTAATTTTGAGAAAAATGCATTGGATGATTTTTCCCCAAAATTGATGTCTTGGCCGAATGTGAGGCACTTCCATTAAGTTGAATTTTTGCATGCACAAGTTCATTGGATGATTTGAGTGTGCTTAAATGTTTGTAATATGAAGTAATACATGATCAATTTTGAGAAAATTGTATTGGATATTTTTTCCCCAAAATTGATGCATTGGCTAAATGTGTAGGTCATTTGAAGATTTGGAATTTTTCATGCACAAGTTTATTGGATAACTTAAGCATGATTAAATGTATGATATTTGATGTAATACATGTTCAATTTTGAGAAAAATACATTGGATGATTTTTTCCCTAAAGTTGATGCTTGACCGAAAATTGAGGTCTTTTCACTATTATTGAATTTTTGCTTTCAAGTTCATTGGATGACCTAAAATCTATATGTATGTTAGATTAGTGATTCAATTGGATTGAAAAACAAATCGAACCGCAAAAATCTCTCTTGGCCGAATACAACATGACATGTTAAAGGACTTGATTTTTGTTCAAATAAATGTTAGACAAATGTTTTGAACAATTGATGAATAATAAATTAAATTGGTATTTTTGAAATATTTGATTTAATGAATTAATCATGCAATTACACTTTAATCAATTGAATTTTAAATTTGGAATATTAAAATTTAATTAATGGGCTTTTATGTTTAATTGGGCCTTATGGGCTTGAAATTGATTTTGTGGCACTTAAGGGTGATTCCTTATTTGGGCTTGGTAATTGGGTTTGACCCACATTGACCAAAGCCCAAGCCTTCATAAATCAATTGAAAGCCCATCGGACTTTAATTAAACAAACATTGGATGTTAGTTGGGCTTGGAGACCCAATTTGATAAGATTTAGAATCTAATCTTTAAAAGCACATTAAAAGTGTAAACATTTAATTTGGAATTAAAAAAATTGAATTAATATTGAATACCGCTTAAATTGGATTTAACGAGTAGTTCGATATAATTCATGAATTCATACCTTATGTACTTATTCTCAAACGAGTTGGACTCGCGCAAAATCAAACCGTTGATTGAACATTGGATGATCATTTAAATAAAGACTAATTAATGGATTTGATTGGTTGTATAGAATGTCTTGAATGAATATACATGTATGTGATGAATGAATAGTGTATAGCGGATGGATATTAGAAGGGAAAGGGTTATTTTAGAAATTATTGTAAATTTAGAATTTATAAATTGGACCTGCGTGTCCAGCCTTATCTCTTTTATCTCTTTGTATTCTCTTCTCACCTAATTCCCCTCAATGTAAATGAGGTTTCTCTTATTGTATTATGTAATTGGGTAGAAGTAGTATATGCTATGCGGGGAGTGGAAAGGGAGTGATTTGTTCTAGGAACAAATTGTTTTATATATCCATCCGTATATCACTATTAATTTATTTTATGCACTTTATGATGTTTTAGAAGCATGCTTAAGGGTGTATGATGAGAGACCTAACAAAGATAATAAATTGATTGCAATTTACGCATAAAACCCTCAATTTTATTAAGCAATTATCCTTCCATTGAATGATTCTTGTTCAAGATCCAAAATTGGCATCGGTGTTTGTTCCAAAGTCAAGACCTTTGTCAATTGAGGATGTACTTGAATCATGAAAGTTTTGTTCCACATCGGTGTCTTGTCCAAGTTGTGATTTGTTGGCCAAAGTCAAGATCGCTTCTTGTCCAATGACATTGATTACGAAACTTTCCTTGTCAATGGGTTTCGCTTAACCGGAATCATTAGGTTTGTTGTGCCAAAGCCAAGGCCTAGATGGTTCGGAGGATATGGTTAGGAAAATGTATTAGATACATTGGCATACATATGTTTTGGACTTGGATGTCCACCTAACCGGATCTAGGAATTGGATGAGATCCAATTGATGTTTGAGATCTACCTAGTTAAAAAGCATACAATTTGTTGGCCAAAGTCAAGGTTGTGTGTTATTTAACGGGATCCTAGCCCACTAGGAAATAGGATTTCCCGAGTTCTCAACAGAGGGTTAGAGACTTGATAAAAATAGTGGGAGGCTAGTATTGAATTTGCAATTTCATTCAGATACTTAGCCTCACGCGTCTTTCAAAATTATTTCGTTTAATTAATTAAAATTAGTTGGACTAATTCATTGTTATTTTCTTGTAACAGTTTGACTGTACCCATTTTATCGTTAACTAGATAGTTGGACTATCGTAGTTAAGATGGCTAGCAAGGTAAATGTATGAGACATCATCATAGGTGACAATGTCTTTAAGGGGACAAATTTCGCTGATTGGGAAATGAACCTGAGGATAGTCCTTGGGGCTGAGAGGATGCTGTATACTATACAAACACCTCTCCCGCCTAAGCCCATTGACCCACTTGAGCTGGAGTTATGGAAAACTCACAGCAATGATTGTGACACAGCTCAGGCTATTATGTTAGCTTCTATGACTCAACACTTTCGTCGCCAGAACAGGGACTTGGATCCTTATAATATGATGGCTAGACTTCGAGATCTCCACCGCTCCAACAAGCGGATGGAAAGGTATGAGTTGGTGAAGAAAGTCTTCCGCGCCCGAATGACTGAAGGCGCATCAGTTGAGGCCCATGGGGCTCAAATGATCGCCGATATTGATGAGTTGGCCAATATGGGAATAGTCTTGGAGGCTGAGCTGACCATAGATTTGATCTTACAGTCACTTCCTGATACATGGAGACAAATCATAATCAACTATAAGTTGATGGATACTGATGACACTCTTGGAGAGCTGTTATCCATTTTGAAGGAGTCTGAAAAAGAACTCCAAAAAGGGGGCAAGCGCGATGCGCACTTTACATCGACCTCTCAGAGGCCAAAGGCTGGGCCCAAAGCTACTGGAGGGGTGAGGAAGAAGAAACATAAGAAAAAGGCTAAAGGCAAGTCGACAAAAGCTTCTGGGAAGCCAATGGACAAATCTCAAGATGTCTGCCTCACAACTGCGGCAAGAAGGGTCACTGGAAACGTGACTGCCGAATGGGCAAAGGACACAAGGAGGATATCAAGGCAGGCAAGGCACTAGCCTCTGGTATGTTTGTTATTGAGATAAATATGACTACTTCTAGTTTTAAAAATTGGATTTTTGATTCTGGTTGTGCTGCTCATATTTGTACTGATTTGCAGGATCTGCAGGATAGCAGGATGCTGACTTCAGGGGAGATTGACCTACGAGTCGGAAACGGAACTCCAGTTGCTGTTTTGGCTGTAGGGACTTTTGTTTTGGAATTGCCCTCGGGGCATATGCTTACACTTTTGAACTGTTATTATATACCTAGTTTGACTAGGAATATCATATCTGTATCTTTGTTAACCCAGCATGGGTACACTTTTGTATTTAGAAACACTGGGTGTTATTATATAAAAATGATGCAGAAATTTGCACTGCTGTAGCAAATAATGGCCTTTATATTTTGAATATAATGAATCTCCTAAAATAACAAAAAAGGCTCAAAAGGAGTAATCTAAAAGATGAAGCTTACATGTGGCATTGTCGTCTAGGACATGTTGGAGTTTCTAGAGGTCCCAAGATCAAAACTCAAGCATGATCATAATAAGAAAATACAACGACGGAAGTGCGGAATACTTACATCGAGCGGTTGAGAGACGATTTGGCAACAAAAACGAACTGAAATTTTGCTCACTGCCCACTGCTCATGTGCGCCCACTTGCCCAGCATTTGTCTTCTGTTTTGCTCCATTTTAATCAAGAAAAACGAGCTCCAGCTTCATCAAAACGTTCCTTGATCATGGGTATACTTCCCTTATCACCTTGGCATGATCCCGGAGTGTGCTAGCACTCTTGTTTTGCCACAAAACACACTTGCTTCCCTCCATTTCCTTTTGTCTGTTCGACAGTTCACTGCCCCTTGAAAACCAGGAAATGGCGTGAGAGAAGAGAGGAGAAGAAGAGGAGAGAGAGTTGCCTTTTCAATTTTCTTGTTCCTTTTTGTTTCAAAAACGTAAGTCAAGAGAAAAGAAAAGCAATAATAATGTATCTAATACCAAAATGAATTTTTTAAGATAAAAAACTCTTCAAAAAACGTGAAAAGTTTCCCTCCAAAAGAAAATTCATCATATGCCATCATTACCTCACATTGAGAATAGAGACAATGTATCATCCCTCAAAGGTGACTAGATACATCCATCATCTATTCGTATCATGTAATGAGATTATCGCGATGTGATTTGCGGATTCCACCCGTTCAAAATACGAATGTGTCCGCAAACACTTTCGGGCTCGGTTTCGCTAAATTCCGAATTAACGAATTTCCGTCGCGACAAGAACTAAATAATTACTCCTAGCGAAATCACTATTCACGTCGCTAACGAATTAATTCTAAATTAATTCGCTCGCCCGATTAAAATCTAATTTTAATTCCGCGTCGAAATCTAATTTCGTTTAATAATATATCGAATATATTATTTTATCGATTAATTCCAAATTAATCGATCTCTCTCTTCAATTGATATTTTATCCTAGATAAAGTTTCTCCGCAATTAATCCAAGATTAATTCTCTCTCTCATCATATTAATCCCAGATTAATATAAGTGCGAGTCATACGTCATCGGTGAATCTTTGGGAAGCGACCCATGAGATCCCCGGATATGTTGGCAGTAAATACGGTCGTCGGAGTATCCGAATCACGTACGTACCAAGTACTACGTTCTACCGATTTACGAGACAAGGTTGGCTTCTAGCAAAGCACCAAGTCTACTAATCTCCGGAACATATTCTTATAAGATATTAAGATCTGTATCAAGCGTAGTATACAATTGTATTGTGCATATTGTCCCAGTATGGGATAGTCACGTGCTAGGCCTGGGGCTGGATAAGTGTCTGCCCCGTACGAAGCACATGTCGGATGTCTGGTAACTAGTCTCTATAATCGGATATACATGACCTTGTCATAATATCCGATGGCCGCGCAGCACTTAAGAGCACTAATACCGTATCCTGCGTGACATCATCTCCAATATGACTGAAGTGATACTTCCGTCTTGACATCACACCCAATACTCTACGACTCTCTGATAACCCAGAAGTGGTGTACTCAGAACCCGTTTTAAAGTCCCCTACCACCAAGACCAAAGTCTATCGATTATCGTAAGTAAGTATTAGCGATGTAAGTCTCAGGTTAAGACCATACACACCTACCTTGATTTCGGCCTCCCATAGACACATAGTCATAATACCAATGGGATTCCGAGGGGGTCTATCCAGAGCGAAGCTGTTTCCCGTACCGTCGGTGAAACACGACCTCCTATCGCACTTGCATAAGTATCCAATACTTATATATATGAGAACTATGCCGTTGTGCCCTCACAAACGCGCACAAGTGCAATACTAGCCTATTCCGCATTATCGATGTCCAGTCCCGATAATACTACGGCTAGGGATATTTAATGATTAAACCTTCGGGGACTGATACTGTCTCATATCATTTCAGTCCAGGATACTAATCATAGGACCTCTCTTCATTTATATATCTATGTTGATCTAATCACAAATGATGAGAGTGCAATTTCATTGTCACATAGTTAATTTGCTACAACAACACAATGATCTGTGCAAATAGTGACGCTATGGGTCATAATGTCCAACAATCTCCCACTTGGCACGTCGTAGCGAGTCACTCAAGTGTCCTACACCTGAACTATGTACGGTTCGCTCAAATTGCTGAGGAAAGGTTTTCGTCAGCGGATTTGTTTGTTTATCGTTTGACGCGATTTATACGATCATCACATCGCCACGATGTATGATCCGAACGAATTAGATGATATTGAAGTATATATCTGGATCGTCGATGAGACCTTTAATTCCTTAGCCTATGCTGACGCCTAGCTCAGCTGCTAACAGAACTTTATCTAATCTTATTAGATTTATTTTCGACCCAGACGGTCTTCTATTGCTGCCTCAGCTAGCTGCAGCAATAATCCGCATTTGTTGTTTATTCGGCAACAGTTATCTTGCTAGGAAGATTTCCAGCTCACTGTCCCTGTTATTCAAACTTTATAGTACCGTAGTTTTTAATTGTTTGGAAACTTGTAGTAGTGATCCCAGTCACTTCAAGTTCTCCTTCTCCATAGTTTAAGATAGCATCTTTAGTTCTCTGAGATACTAACAGATGTTCTCAACTTCAATCCAGGACTATCACTTGGATTGACCCGATTGTGACTCCATATGCTCGAAGCGTATGAGACACCAATACAGGTACATTTTAAATGTACCAATTCCCAGAGAGTGTTAACAACTTCAAATCTATCCCAGTAGATCTTTATTCCTTTGAATAAAGGTTGTTACTCCCCAGAATTCTACGGAGAATTTCTATTGAAGAATATCTATGAAAGCCAAGCTTTCGACAATAGCTTTATGGGAATTTTCACTGTCAGTGCGCTCCCACTAACCTCCATATATTACACAAGAATTATTTCGCTTTGAGTCAAATCATAAACCATTATGATTATTTCAAAACGTCAGTTCCAAGAACCTTATGCTTGCTTCAATCCAAACATGGATCGAATAACCCGCAAACCTTGTTTGTCGGTTGTACAAAATCGTCAGAATGTTATAAACATTCTCCAAAAGGTTTCCTTTTCAGGAAAGCGATTTTGATTTGTAACTGACACATTTCATAAATGACATATACAGTTATCAACAAGCATCTTCAAAATGGATTTACCATGGCAACAGGTAAAAGGTTGAACCGTTATTAACACAATGTTGATAACGATAACCTTTCCGTCAAAAGCCTAGCTTTGTACGTTGGTATGTTGCCATCCATGTATGTCTTCCTTGAAGAAGTATAATGTACCAATAGGCACAATGCTTGTGGTACAACAACTAGTATCCATAATAGTCGTTATACATGGAATCCATTTCGGACTGATGGCACTTTGCCATAACAGGGAGTAGTCGATACCTCGTATCACTTCCTCAAAAACATAGTCGGTGGATATACCTTCATAAGATTTACATCTTAATGAGGTTAGATCAGAAACCCATACCCTAGGTTGTTTTCTGACTCTATCCGATCTACCAGTTCTTGTGTATTCGAAGATTAATGGTACAGATTCATTATTGATGAACTGTTTGGGTTCCATTAAGGACTTCGTGCTTGAACAGTATTACTCCGTTTTCATCGAGTATCACTATCCTCACACTGACCAGCATATCGGTATTCCTCTCAGGAAAAAACCGCATG
>SKCR01036427.1:0-56433 GCA_019454045.1 Zanthoxylum bungeanum | reverse complement strand
CCTGAGACCAAAATCCACCATCAACATAAAGATTAGGATTTTATTAAGCCCGACTTAATCACTAATATCAATAATTTATTATATTAGAATTTTTTCCAATACTTCTAACTTTTTCTTACCAAACCCACCCTAATCCATTACCACCAAATAAGGCTAAAGCTCATCGAACCGATACGATGTTCTACCATCTATATATCAATGGACGCCTCCCAAAATAAAATCTACCTACCATATTATAGCTAAAAAGTGTTACTACTTCCTACACAATTCTACACAATCAAATAACGACCAAAGATTAAAAGTCGATGTAATTATCCGATCTCTTCGTGAAACCCTCACAGCCCAAAATAAACAGGCTCTAAGGCTCAGCAATGCTATCGGTCCTCAAGTTTAGGAAACCAATAGGCCCAAAAGGGGTCCTAATCTAAAGAAGATAGGTGTAGGGATTCCCTAACATAACTATACTTTTTTGATTCTATCCCTAAATAAATAAATAAATAAATATATTTAATATGTTTTTTTTTTAAATAAATATACTTTTTTGACAAGCGGCAACGACAGCGGCTGGAAGTCTATCCGTCAGCCATGTTTCATTTCTCTCTCATGCTCTCTCTCCCCCAAAAATTTGAGATTGATTTATGCTATTTCTGAAATATTCAAAAATTAAGTCATTATATCGACAAATTTTCTAAAATTATAAAATGATCCCCGAATGTAACACCCCTATAATCTTGATCTATTACATTGTGGGACGCATGATACATGATATAAATCATGTTCGAACACATATACATTCATGAAATGACTTTTTGGACTTACAGCAAATTCCTCGCAATTTCGATACGAAATTCATTATAAGATTAAATCCGAACAGCCCGTGATATTTGAGCCTTAACAGTTTCATACGATCTCCGATTTTTATGAACTTTATATCATTAGAAATCTAAGACTGGGTCCTACAACCTTTACGTTAGACCTTATTGAAAATTCGAATCAGAAATAAGTCAAAAATCAAGATTTGCGCAGCAGCTACAGTAATTTCGAGAATGACTTTGATTTGGGTGATGTGGCACCATCTCAACCACTCATTCCATTACATAAAAATCTACCCTTGCCCATATAAAGGACAATATTCACTCATCTCCTCCAAAGGCAAAAATGTGAGCTAGGGCAAGAGGGCTTTCAAAAAAATTTCTTCTACCTCCTGCAAACTTTGATGAAAAGGTGATGATTCTCATGTTCCAAACACACAAAAGTAAGCTTCTAACTCTTTTTCTCTTATTAATTTTTCAGTTTTGGGCAAATAAATTAAATCCTCTAATTCACACCATGCATGCCCTAGAGTTGGAATTTGCTTATTTGGCATTAAAAGCATTATTAGCATGCATTTTGAGAAGTGTTTTGATGGTTCTAGTATGGAATAAAGATTTTATGTGTATAAATGTGTTGGGGAATTATTCTTTGAGATTTGATGATATTAGATAATAGTTGTGTTTGGGTTGAGGATATGAGAAGAGTTTTGATATATGTTAAATTTGAATGGTAGTGTGGGGAATTACTTTGAGAATTGTCATATTGAAGAGTCATGCTTGGTCTTGAAATCAGTCAAGCATCGTGACGCCAATGGACCAGCGTCGCGATACATGGCAATAAGATGGTCTCTGTTTCATTTCTATCATGGGGGCGTTGCGATGCCAATAGGCCAGCGTCGCAACACAGAAATAGAGGAAGCTCTCTGCCTCAGTTGATCCGTGTAGGCGTCGCGACGCCCGACCAATTTCTAGAATCAGATTTAACCCTTCCAATTTCATCATAGAATGTTAGAGGCTACCCTAAGAGTCTAGTATAAATATTCCTTCACGCATTACATCATGGTGATGATAACTTTAGTGCTCAATCCGTTATGCTTGTCGGAATGACTCTTTAATTTCTTCGTCAAAACTAAGGATTAGATCCTTATAGTATGATATTGAAATTGAAGGATCTTCATAGATCTATTCTTAGATCTTAGAAGTACTAATTGCAATAGAAAACTCTTGGAGAGTTAATGCCTATGCTCAAGGAGACAGAGCCAGAGCTTACAAAAGGGCAAGAAGCGCAAGGCACCTCTTACTTCGACATCCCAGAAGGCCGAGGCTTGGCCGAAGGCTTCTGGGGGTGTGAATAAAAGGGCAAGGAAAATCGTCACAATCTTCTGGGAAGAAAATGACATATCCCAAGATGTTTGCCTAAACTGTGGCAAAGAGGTTCACTAGAAGCGTGACTGCCGTATGGACAAGGCAGACTTGAAGGAAGTGAAGACGGGCAAGGCTCCGGCTTCAGGTATGTTTGTTATAAACATGTCCACTGCTGGTTTTAAAATTAGAATTTAGAAACTGGATGTGGTACATAAACATATGTACTGATGTGTGGGATCTGCTGATTAGTAGGAGACTGGCTTCATATGAGATCGACCTATGAGTTGGAAATGGGACGAGTGTCGCTGTTTTGGCCGTAGAAACCTAAGTTTTGGAACTGTCATTTGGGCATGTACTTAAATTAGGTGACTGTTATAATATAACTAGTTTGACTATGAATATTATCTCTGTATCTAGTTTAACATGTTGCGGGTATACCTTTATATTCTATAACACTAAGTGTTTTATTTATAAAGATGATATTGAGATAAGCACATTAGATGTGAATAACAGTATTTATATTTAGAATATAAATTAATCTCATACATATAACATGACAAACAAAAGCTCAAACTGAATAAATCTATTGAGACTTAAAAGTGGCATTGTTGTCTGTGACACATTAACAAGACTCGTATATCCACACTTTCGAAGAGGGGATACTAGGACGGATTTGATTCTAATTCAAATGATGTCTACGGATCTAGTTAATTAGGCAAAGTGCCTAAAACACCTTTTACTTGGTAAAAGTGCAAGTGCCACCGATCTGTTAGCCCTCGTTCATAGTAACGTTAGTGGGCCCATGTCTAGCTAGGCTAGAGGTGGATATGAATACTTTGTAACCTTTACGGATGTGGCATCGTGTTACGGTTATGTGTATCTTATGAAACACAGGTCAGAAACTTTTGAGTAATTCAAAGAGTTTCGACAAGAAGTAAGAAAACAGACCGGTAAAAGTATTAAAAACATTACGGTTGGACCATAGTGTAAAATACTTAAAGATATGAGTTTTAAGATTACTTGAAAGAGTATAGTATTCTTTCACAGTGGACTCCACCCGGAACACCTCAATTTGAAGGTGTGTTCGAACGGAGAAACCGAACTTTATTGGACATCGCAAGGTTAATGATGAGTCGCTCTGAGCTACCAATTTCATTCTAGAGATACGTATTAAACAGTGCAATACTTATTTTGAATAAGGTTCCGTCAAAAGTCTATTGGACAGACTCTATATTAGATATGAACAGGAAAGAAACCTGGTTTCTCATTCCTGATGATTTGGGATGCTTGGCATATAATTGAATATTTGGATGATACCAAACTAGAACCCAAATCGGATAAGTGCCTATTTGTAGGTTGTCCTAGGGAAACCAAAGTAAAGTACTTATACAACTCACAAGAGAACAATGTAATTGTTTCTCTCCATGCGGTTTCCTAAGAGGAATTCCTATATGCAGTGGTAAGTGGGAGGAAAGTAAAACTCGATGAAAATCGGAGTAATACCGTTCCAGGCACCGAGTCCTCACGGAACACCAACAATTCATCATGGATGAAACTGTACCAATAATCTTCGAATACACAAGAACTGCATAGGTCGGAGAGAGTACAAAAAAACCTGGGAGGTATGGGTTTATGATCTTACCTCATGTAGCTATCAATCTTATTAAGGAAGACGAACCAGCTACGTATAAGGAAGTGATACAAGGTATCGACTCCTTTTATGGCAAAGTTCCATGAAGTCCGAAATGGATTCCATGTATACAACCAAGTCTGGACACAAGTTGATGTATCGGAAGGCATTGTGCCTATTGGTACTATATGAGTCTTCAATGAAGACATATATGGATGACAACATACAAATGTACATAGCTAGGCTTATACCAAAAGGATATCGTCAACGACATAGTGTCGACTACGACGAATTTTTTTCACCTGTTACCATGATTAAATACATTTGGATAATGTTTACTAATGCTGTATATTTCATTTATGAAATATGGCACATAAACGTCAAAACCGCTTTCCTTAACGGAAACCTTTTGGAGGATGTTTACAACATCCTGACGGTTTTGTTGTGTCAAAACAGGAAAATAAGGTTTGCATGTTAAATCGATCCATTTATGGATTGAAGCAAGAATTGTGTTCTTGGAACCAACATTTTGATGACATCATGATGGTATATGATTTCATTCAAAACGAATATGATTCTTGTGTATATAAAAAGGTTAGTGGGAGCGCACTAACAATGAATGTCCTATTCATTGATGATGTATTGCTTCTTAGCAATAACATTCCCATAAAATAATCGATGAAAGCATGGCTTTCATTAAAATTCTCCATGAAATACTTGCGAGAAGCAAGCTTTATTATAGGAATAAAGATCTACTAGGAAAGATCTAGAAAGCTTCTGACAACCCTCCCAGAGTTCGTACGTTTTTGAAATGTATGTGACCTGATGTGTCATATGCTTTGAGCATATATAGACGCTATAAGGAAAATCCAGGTGATGGTCACTGGATTAATGTAAAGAACATCTTTGAGTATCTTGGACGAACTAAGGATGCTTTCTGGAAATATAGGGAATGAGAACTTGAGATAACTAGGTTCACCGCTGCATGTTTCCAAACCGATAAAGACGACTTTAAGTTGCAATAAGGGTATATATTTAGTTTGAATAATGGAACAGTGAGCTGGAAATCTTCCAAGCAAGATACTGTTGCCGAATAAATAACAAAAGCGGAACATTGCTGCAGCTGAGGCAGCAATAGAAGCACTTTGGATCTATATAATCCTAATTGGATTACGAGTAGTTCTGTTAGCAGCTGAGCTAGGCTACACCACAAGCTAAAGAATCGTGGTCTCATCAACGATCCAAGTATATACTTCAACTATTTCATCTGATTCGTCGGATCATACATCGTGGCGATGTGATGATCGAATAAAACGCATCAGATGATAACATTGTAAATTCGCTGACGAAAGCTGTTTCTCAACAGAAGTTTGAGCGACCCATATATAGTTCAGGTGTAGGACACTTGAGTGATTGGCTATAGGCCAAATGGGAGATTGTTGGACAATTATGACCCATAACATCACTATTTATACAGAACATGGCGTTATTGTACAAATTAACTATGTGACAAAGGAAATTGCTCTTTTATATTACCAGGATATATAAATGATAAAAGTCCATATGATTAATACCAGATTAATAAGATATGAGACAATATTAATCCAATAAGGTTTAATCAATAATTACCTCTGGTCGTAGCATTATCGAGACTGGACATCGATAATGCAGAATAGACTAGTATTGCACTTGTGCGTATTATGGAGGCATAATGGCATAGTTCTCATATATTTGGGTATTGGATATTCATGCAAGTGTAATAGGAGGTTCTGTTTACCGATGGTACGGAAAAAGCTTCGCTCTGGATAGACCCCTCAGAATCCCATTGGTAGTATGACTATGTGTCTATGTGAATCCGAATCAAGGTAGGTGTATTTGGTCTTAACCTGAGACTTGCATCGCTAATACTTGCGACAATCAGTATATTTTGGTTTTAGTCGTCTGGTGCTTTAACAGGTTCTGTGTATGCCTCTTCTGGTATACTGAGAATCGTAGTGTATTGGGTGTGATGTCAAGATGGAAGTATCACTTTAGTCATATGGAGATGATGATCACGTAGGATACAGAACTAGTACTCTTAAGTACTGCAGTTATTGGGATAATATTATTAGGTCATGATTATCCCATTATAGAGACTAGTTACTAGAGATCCGATATATACTTCGTACGGGACAGACACAATTCCAGCCCTAGGCCTAGCATGTGATATCGATACTGGATCGTAATACGCAATACTACGTATAATACGCCTGACAAAGATCTTGTATTCTCCAGAAGAATATTTCTGGAGAATTGGGTAGGTGTTGGACAATTATGACCCATAGCGTCACTATTTGTACATATCATGGTATTGTTGTACAAATTAACTATATGACAAAAGAGATTGCACTCTTATCATTTGCGATTAGATCACCAAGATGTATAAATGATAGGAGGTCCTTATGATTTGTTCCTGGATTGAGAATGATATGAGACGCATCTTCTGGGTATATCAAGAATCGTAGTCTGTTGGGTGTGATGTCAAGACGGAAGTGTCACTCCAGTCATATGGAGATGATGGTCACGTAGGATACGGTACTAGTACTCTTAAGTACTGCAGTCATCGGGATAAAATGACAAGGTCATGTTTATCCGATTATAGAGACTAGTTACCAGACATCCGACATGTGCTTCGTACGGGCCAGACACAATTCCAGCCCCAGACCTAACACGTGATCATCCGATAATGGATCGACATACGCAATACTACGTATACTACGCCTGATATAGATCTTATATTCCTGTAAGGATATTTCTGCAGAATTGGGTAGGCATGGCGCTTTGCTAGAAGCCAACCTTGTCTTGTAAATCGGTATAAACGTAATACGAGGTACTTACGTGTTCGGATAGTCTGACGACCGTATTTACTACCAACATATCCGGGGATCTCATGGATCGCTTCCCGAAGATTCACCGATGATGTATGACTCGCACTTTAATTAATCTGGGATTAATTTGATGAGAGAGAAAATTAATCTGGGATTAATTACGGAGATATTTTATCTGGGATAAAATATCAATTAAAGAGAGATAACGATTAATTTGGAATTAATCGATTAAATAATATATTCGATATATTATAAGAAATTGGATTTCGACGCGGAATTAAAATTGGATTTTAATTCGGGCGAACGAGTTAATTTAGAATTAATTCGTTAGCGACGTGAATAGTGATTTCGCTAGGCATAATCATTTAATTACGTCTCAACGGAAAATTCATTAATTTGGAATTAGCGAAACCGAGCCCGGGATTGTTTGCGGGCTCATTCGCATTTCGAATTCGAGTGCGGCACACAAGTCAAATCAAGCGTCAAATCACTAGTCGCATCAAGCGTCAAATCACACGTCACTATGAGTGATGTGACAATTTGATTGATAGAGTGATGTGAATAGTTGATGGAAGTGGTTGGCAATTATGGCTTGACTTTTTGTATTTGCTAAATCAATTATTTGATTTTTTGAAAATGGAATATTGTGTATTAGATACACAAAATGATAAACAAATACACAACTTCCATCTCTCTCTTCACACACACGGTTTGGAGCCAAAATATTCTTCTCTCTCACACGGTTTTGCACCTTCTGTTTCTCTTTTGTTTTCTGTCCAGAAATGCCGAGAAAGTGAAGGGAAACCAATGGTGTTTTTGTGGCAAAAACACCAAGTGCTAGCACACAAATGAGTCCATACAAAGGTGATAGGGAACTTACTACATGAGCATGGAATCAACATAAGCTTGGAGCTTCCATGGAGGACATCAATGGCCGAAAATAAGGACAACAAAATAGTACACTGCCGAGCTTGGAGGAGGCAGAAAAATCAGTTTTGTTCATCACCGCATCGACTCAACCGATCATTGTGAGTATTCCGCAGCTCCTTTGATTGTATTCACATGTATTTTCATTGCTTGAAATGATCTTGGGAAGCTTAGAGAATTCCAATAATGGTATCTTAAGCCAATATTGAGCATGAAAATGATTTAGGGTTAAAATTGGGTAAAACGTTTTTGAGCATGATGTAATGAAATTGGATGAATTAGTATGCTTAAATGTGTTTTAATTGATGATTGATTGGATCAATTAGAAGAAATTGTGTTTGGAAAATATTTCCCCAATATTCACGGCTTGGCCGAAAGTTCAAGAGCCCTAATTCTTGGTAATTTTTTGTTTCATTGATCATTGGATGACTTGAAACGATTGAGGATGTTGATTTAATGTAGATTGTGGAATTAATCTGATTGAAACCGAATCGGACACAAAATCCCCTACAATTGCCGAGAGCCTTAGCATGTATATGGGTTTGATTTTTTTATCAAAATGTGTTGGACACTAATTGATGTAATTGAGCATGATTAATTAGGCTAATTGGTGTTTTGGAAATGTTAATTGGGTAATTAATTGTGTTATACACTTTATGTAATTTAATTGAAAATTTTGGAATTTTTTGAATTAAATTATTTGGGCTTAATTTTGGAAATTGGGCTTTTAAAGTTGTTATTGGGCTTATTGGGCTTGGTTGTACCAAGTTGGGTTTAGGCTAAATTGGTTGGATCCAATTGGGCCCAAAACCGCATCCATAAAACCTAAATGCGACTAATGGACCTTTAAAGTTTAATTGGGCCTAATAGGCCTAAATTGATTTCTAGGCTTAAGGAGTAACTCCCGGATTGGACTTTGGTTATTGGGTTTGACCCGAGTTGACCAAAAGCCCACTCCTTAAAGAAATTAATTAAAAGCCCATTGGACTTTAATTAAATTAATATTGGATATTAATCGGGCTTTGAGACTCGTAACGATTAAATTTGGAATTTAAGTCGTAAAGGTTTATTAATAAAGTGTAATATTTAATTTGGAATTAAATAACGAATTAGTAATAAATAAAAATTGAATTGGATTAAATTATGTAGTTTAATTTAATTCGAGAATTCGTACTTTAAGTACTTATTCGCAAAACGAGTTTGACTCGCGAAAAATCAAATCGTTGTTTGAACATTGGATGGTCATTAATTATCAGATTAATTAATTTGATTAGATTGATTGATAGCATGCTTGTGTGAATACATGGTTGTGATGCATGAATAATGTATATCAGATGGATATTAGAAGGGTGGGGCAATTTTAGAAATTGTTGTAATAAATTTGGAATTTATTAAATTGGACCTGCGTGTCCAGCCTTATCACCTCCTTATTCTTTGTATTCTCTTCTCACTTATTCCCCTCAATGTAAATGAGGTTTCTTTAGAAGTGTAGTGTAACAGGTAGATGTAATACTTGTGCTAGCGGGAGAGAGAAAGGGAGAGATTTGATCTAGGATCAATGTGTAAAGTATCCATCCGCATATCATTATTATTTTATTATACGCGCTTTATTATGTATTTAGAATGCATGTTTAAGGGTGTATGATGATGAGACCTTAACAAAGATAATAAATTGTTTGCCAATTTGCACTCGAAAAACCCTCGTAAAATATTAAGCGTTTTTCCTTCCATTAAGTGATTCTCACTCAAGATCCAAGACTGGCATTGGCTTGTTGGCCAAAGTCAAGGCCTTTGTCCGTCGAGGATGTATTTGAATCACGAGAGCTTTGTTCCATATCGGTGTCTTGTCCAAGTTGTGGTTTGTTGGCCAAAGTCAAGACCATTTCTTGTCCATCGACATTGATTACGAAGTTTTCCATGGTCAATGGGTCGCGCTTAACTGAGATCACTAAGTTTGTTGTGCCAAAGCCAAGGCTTAGTTGATTCAGAGGAAAAAGGTTAGGCAATATATTGGATATATTGGCATATATAAGATATATGTTTCGGACTTGGATGTCCCCCTACTGGATCTAGGAATTGGATTGGATCCAATTGATCTTAGAGATCTACCTAGTTAATTATCATACAATTTGTTGGCCAAAGTCAAGATTGTGTGATATTTAACGGGATCCTAGCCCGCTAGGAAACACGGTTTCCCGAGTACTCGATAGAGGGTTAGAGGCTAGCCGAAAAATAGTGGGAGGCAAGAATTGAATTTGCAATATTCGTTTAATTACTTGCCATACGCGCTCAAACAAATATCATTCATCAAATATATTAAATGTTAGTTGGACTAATATTTAAATTGTTGTTTTAATAAACAGTTGGACTGTATTCAAATAATTCATTTATAGTTGGTTATATAATTGGATTATAGTAATCAATATATTTGATTTAATTAATTATAGTCGATTAAATAGTTGGACTATTGTAATCATTATAATAAATAGTACCTAAATAGTTGATTAAATAGTTGGACTATTAAAATCAAGATAAAATTGAAAGATTGACATTTAAAACATAATCCTAGGGAAAATGTATTTAAATGGTTTAATTTTTCAAATTGGGAATAAAATTTCAGGATAGTACTGGAAACTAATAAGTTACTTTATTTGATAAAATAACATATTAGGCCTAAGCCCGGAGTTAAGCAAATAGTAGAGCATGATCTTTGGAAGATTCATGTGATGATAACTTTATTGCTTAATCCATTAAGCTTGTCGCAATAGACTCTTTAATTTCTTAATTAGAACTAAAGATTAGATCCTTAAAGTATGATAAAGAAATTGAAGGATCTTCATAGATCTATACTTAGATTTTAGAAGTACTAAAATTGCAATAATAACTCTTTGAGAGTTAATGACTATTTTCAAGGAGACAAAGTCAAAGTTTGCAATTAGGCAAGTAGCGCAAGGCGCACCTTACTTCGATATTCTAGAAGGCCAAGGCTTGGCCAAATGCTTCTGGAATATGGAAAATGGGCAAAGGCAAAATCATTATAATCTTCTTGGAAGATAAATGACATATCCCAAAATGTCTGCTTAAATTGTGGCAAACGGGATCGCGGAAGCGTGACTGTCGTTTGGACAAAGCAGACATGAAGGAATTGAAGACGAGCAAGGCTCTGACTTCAAATATGTTTTTCTGGATTATGTTCACTACTAGTATTGAAATTGGATTTTAAATACTTAGTGTGGTACATAAATACATACTGATGTTCAGAATCTGCTATGAGCAGGATACTGAGTTCAGTTGAGATTTATCAGCGAATTGGAAATGGGACGAAAGTCGCTGTTTCAACTGTAGATACCTAATTTAGGAACTACCCTTCGGGTGTGTACCTAAATTTGGAAACTGTTATAATGTAACTAGTTTTTCTAGATACATTATCTCCATATCAGTGTTTAACCCGCTGCGGGTGAACCTTTATATTCTGGAACACTAAAGTGTTTTATTATATAAAGATGATATTGAAATAAACACATTAGATATGAATAACAGAATTTATATTTTGAATATAAATAAATCTCAAATATATAACATGACAAACAAATAGCTCAAATTGATTTGATTAGAAGAAACTTTATTGTGGCATTGTTTTCTGAGACACAATTAAACAAGACTCGTATATCCGCACTTTTGAAGAGTGGCTACTAGGACTAATTTGATCCCAATCAAATAAAGTCTACGAATCTAGTTTATTGGGTAAAGTGCCTAAAACACCTTTACTTTGTAAAAGTGTAAGTGCCACCAATATGTTAGCCCTAGTTCATAGTGAAGCAAGTGGGCCCATGTCTAGCTAGGCTAGATGTGGATATGAATATTTCGTGACCTTTACGGATGTGGCATCGCGTTATGGTTATGTGTTTCTTTTGAAACACAAATCGGAAACTTTTAAAGTTTTGACACGAAATAGACAAACAGATCGGCTAAAGTATTATACCGTCACGGTTAGACCGTAATGGAAAATACTTAAGCAATAAGTTTCTAAAATACTTGAAAGAGTTTAGTATTCTTTCAATGAGGACTCCTCCCGGAACACGTCAATTTGACGGTGTGTCCGAACTGAGTAACCGAATTTTGTTGGACATGATAAGGTTAATCATGAGTCGCTCTGAGCTACCATTTCCTTCAACGGATAAGCTTTAAACAGTGCATAACTTATTTTGAATAAGGTTCCATAATAATCTGTTTGACAGATTTCATATTAGATATGAATAGGAAAGAAACTGGGTTTCTCATTCCTGATGATTTGGGAATGCTAGGCATATGTTTGGATGATACCAAACTAAACCCAAATTGGATAAGTGCCAATTGTAGGTTATCCTAGGGATACCAAAGTATAGTACTTATACAACTCACAAGAGAACAATGTAATTGTTGCTCACCATGCGGTTTTTCTAAGAGGAATACCTATATGCAGTGGTAAGTGGGAGGATAGTAAAACTCGATGAAAAATTGGGATAAAATATCAATTAAAGAGAGATAACGATTAATTTGGAATTAATCGATTAAATAATATATTTGATATAATATAAGAAATTGGATTTCGACACGGAATTAAAATTAGATTTTAATTCGGGCGAACGAGTTAATTTAGAATTAATTCGTTAGCGACGTGAATAGTGATTTCGCTAGGCATAATCATTTAATTACGTCTCAACGGAAAATTCGTTAATTTGGAATTAGCGAAACCGAGCCCGGGATTGTTTGCGGGCGCATTTGCATTTCGAATTCGAGTGCGGCACACAAGTCAAATCAAGCGTCAAATCACTAGTCGCATCAAGCGTCAAATCACACGTCACTATGAGTGATGTGACAATTTGATTGATAGAGTGATGTAAATAGTTGATGGAAGTGGTTGGCAATTATGGCTTGACTTTTTGTATTTGCTAAATCAATTATTTGATTTTTTGAAAATGGAATATTGTGTATTAGATACATAAAATGATAAACAAGTACACAACTTCCATCTCTTTCTTCACACACACGGTTTGGAGCCAAAATCTTCTTCTCTCTCACACGGTTTTGCACCTTCTGTTTCTCTTCTGTTTTCTGTCCAGAAATGCCGAGAAAGTGAAGGGAAACCAATGGTGTTTTGTGGCAAAAACACCAAGTGCTAGCACACAAATGAGTCCATACAAAGATGATAGGGAACTCACTACATGAGCAAGGAATCAACACAAGCTTGGAGCTTCCATGGAGGACATCAATGGCCGAAAATAAGGACAACAAAACAGCCAACTGCTGAGCTTGGAGGAGGTAGAAAAATTAGTTTTGTTCATCACCGCATCGACTCAACCGATCATTGTGAGTATTACGCACCTCATTTGATTGTATTCATATGTATTTTCATTGCTTGAAATGATCTTGGGAAGCTTAGATAATTCCAACAGTAGGCACGGTGCTTTGCTAGAAGCCAACCATGTCTTGTAAATCGGTAAGAACGTGGTACCGGGTACACACGTATTCGGATAGTCCGATGACCATATTTACTGCCAATATATCCAGGGATCTCTTGGGTCGCTTCCCGAAGATTCACCGTTGAGATTTGACTCGAACAGAAAATTGATCTAGGATTAATTATGAAAGAGAAAATCAATCTGGGATTAATTAAGGCAATAAATTAATCTGGGATTAATTAACAGAAAAAGAATTAATCTGGGATTAATTGCAACGAGAATTTATCTGGGATTAAATTCGTCGAGAAGAGAGAACGCGATTAATTTGGAATTAATCGGCAAAATAAATTTAATAGTTAAATTTGATTTTTCTATTTAATTTATTTAAATGGGCTAAAATAATATATCAGATATATTAATTGAAATTAGATTTCAACGCGGAATTAAAATTTGATTTTAATTCAAGCGAACGAGTTAATTTAGAATTAATCCGTTAGCGACTTCCGTAATAATTTTGCGAGGAATTTTTATTTAATTAAATTGGATTTAATTACGTTCTGACGGAAAATTCGTTTAATCGAATTAATTCCTCCAATGGTTTTTTTTACAAAACCACTTGCCTTTAACCAACATGGTTTTAGAAACCATATAAATAACACATTTGTTTTTGGAAACAACAACTATTCATTCTCTCCCTATTTTCTCTAATTGTCGAATACACATCTAATTGGAGGAGAAAATTTTTCTTTCAAATTTTGTTCAAGCTAGCACTTAAAGGAATGAATCAAGGTGATAGAGAAACTCACCCAATAGTATGGAACTCGATTTCAAGCTCCGAAGCTTCCAACACATCCAACAAAGAAGGAATTTTTGAAATCTCCTCAACCAATCAATGTGAGTATTCCGCAACTCTCTTGATAATTCACACAAAAATCACTCTTAGACGATCTTGGCATGTTCTAGGAACACTAACAAAACCTAGAACATGTAAAGAGTTTGATCACAAACTATAAGGTCCGAAGTCCCACAAATAGTGAAAAATAGAAGAACTTATAGAATGGAGCCCGTAAGTAGTTGGAAGTTAGCGAAGAGGAAATAGATAGCTAAATAATTAAGTTAAGAGAATGAATGCCAAGATGTTTGAGCATGTGGAATTAGAGATTTAGTAAGTATGATCTTTTTTATTAGCAATAAGGATTATCCTTGTACATATTTTTTTTTCCAGAGCTATGGTAAAATATGAAGAAACCTAGCTATAGGAAACGTAATTACCTTTAAAAAAATGAAGGTAGTAGTTAAGAAGGAATTGAAGATCACTCAATAAGGTCATTAAAGGTGTTATATTATAAAAAAAGTGAAGAACTCTAGGTATACTTAGAGTCAAGGAAAACGAAGGTCATAGGCTGTAGTACAAGTACAATAGTGATACATTAAGCGTAAAGAGTGACAGAAGCCCCAAGTGATATTTAAGAATTAATGTTTTCATGGGAAGAGATATAAAAGGTGAGGATAAATGGTTCAATTGGAACAGTCGTGGATATGACCATATTAGCGAATGCATCAGATTCGTTTGAGACCTTACAATTTAAGTATGCAATAATGAGATAAGTGATCCTCTAGGAAATCTAAAGAGGTATAATATCTTTAAAGAAAAAGGTGGAGATTAAGTAAAATACTGTCATAGAGTGTCAAACAGAAAAAGGTGATTCACTTGGTCACCAATTTGAGAAGAACATAAGTTTAGAACATGAGAGATTTAGTATTCTAGTACACCCTTGAGACATTATATAGTGAGAAATAAGAAATAGATAGAACTTTATGAAGGATAACTTTCATGAAGGGTGACACCTTTACAAATAGGCTAGATATATGGTATGAACTCCCAAAAAATAAGCTTTCAGCTACCAGAATCGGATAGAGTATACCAGGATAAGAGATTACCAGAAGTCATAATATTGAGCTCTTGAGCAGAATAGCAGAAAGCAAGTAAAGGAAGATAAGAGTAAGTAAAGACCAGATATCTTCAAACCAAGATGGACCTAAAAAGTTTAACGTCAGAAGAGATTCGAGGACGAATCCTATTTAAGGAGGAGAATTTGTAACACCCAGGTAATCTTGACGAATATTATGTTCTGGGACACATGATACATGATATATATCATGTTCGAACATGTATACATTCATGAAATGAATTTTTGGACTTTCAGCAAATTCCTCGCAGTTCCGATAAGGAATTCATTCTAATATTAAATCGAGACAGCTTGTGATATTTGGGTCATAAATTTTCATACGATCTCTGATTTTATGATCTTTATATCTTCGGAAAGCTAAGACCAAGATCTACAACGATCACGTTGGACATTTTTCCAAATTCAAATCAGAAATAAGTTAAAAATCAAGATTTTCGCGGCAGTTATAGTAATTTCGAGAATGACTTAGATTTGGGTGATGTGGCACCATCTCAACCACTCATTTCATTACAAAAAAATCAACCCTTGCCTATATAAAGGAAACTATTCACTCATCTCCTCCAAAGGCAAAAACGTGGGCTAAGTAAAGAGGGCTTTCAAAAGGGTTTCTAATTCCTCATGCAAATTTTGATGAAAAAGTGATGATTCTCAAGTTCCAAGCACACAAAAGTAAGCTTCTAACTATTTTTCTCTCATTAATTTTCCATTTTGGGCAAAGAAATCAAAGTCCCAAATTCACACCATGCATGCCATAGAGTTGGAATTTGCTTATTTGGCATTGAAAGCATTATTAGCATGCATTTTGAGAAATGTTTTGATGGTTTTAGCATGAAATAAAGCTTTTATGTGTATAAATGTATTGGGGAATTATTCTTTGAGATTTGATGATATTAGATAATAGTTATGTTTGGGTTTAGGATATGAGATGAGTTTTGATATATGTTGAAGTTGAATGATAATGTGGGGAATTACTATAAGCATTGTCATATTGAAGAGTCATGCTTGGTCCTGAAATCAATCGAGTGTCGCGATGCCAATGGGCTAGCATCGCGATGCATAGCAAGAAGATGGCCTCTGTTTCAGTTCTATCGTGGGGGTGTCGCGACGCCAATAGGCCAGAATCACGACACGGAAACAGAGGAAGCTCTCTGCCTCAGTTTGGTACATATGGGGGTCGCGACGAAAAGGGACCAGAGTCGCGACGCATGAGCAATTTCAAGAATCAGATTTAACCCTTCCAATTTCATCTTAGAATTTTAGAGGCTAATATAAGGGTATAGATCAGCGTACCTACACGTATTACTTTATATCACCAATATCATATGTCGTCTGTGTAACACCCCAATAATCCTGACGACTATTACGTTATGGGACGCATGATATATGATATAACTTATGTTCGAACATATATACACTAATGAAATGATTTTTTGGACATTCGATAAAATCCTCGCAGTTCCAATACGAAATTCATTCTAAGATTAAATCTGGATAGCCCATGGTATTTAGGCCATAACATTTTCATACAATCTCTTATTTTTATGAACTTTATATCGTCGGAAAGCTAAAATCGAGTCCTATAACTTTTGCATTGAACATTTTTCCAGTTTAAAACCAAAATTAAGAGAAAAATATAACTCACAAATTCAAATGAATAGTACCCAATGACCAATCTAGAAAATTCTCAAAGTTTCTAAAAAATTCTAAACTTTTCTTAACTTAAAACAATTACAAATAGGCCTTAGTATAAAAGGGGACACTATTTAAGCATCCATAACCCTTTAAGAAAAAAAATTGTGAAGAGGAAAAGAAGGAAGGAAGGGAAGGAATGAAAGCCATTTCTCACCCAAACGCAAGAGGAAAAAAATGCAAGTGGTTACAAAACAAGCTAGGAAGAAGGATATCAAGCCTAGAAGACTTGAAATATGAAGAAAATCAAGTGAACTGAGGTAAGGAAAACTTGACCCAAAACTTGGAATTTTAACAGTACGATGATATGTTAGAGCTATTGGCATGCTAGGGAATGCATTTTGGTGATTAGTAAACAAAGAAATTGATTATAGGATAAAATGCCCAAAATGTTGGAAATCCTAAGTGTTGAGCTAAAACGAGAATTATGAGATTAAAGAGTTGTTTGATAAAGATATATTAGTATATAATGTATGAAGTTGAAGCTTAATAGAATGTATTGTGTAATGGTTATAGTATAGAAGTGTTGGGAATACATTTAGGCAAGTTGGACATTGTAGAGTTTTGTGAAACCTTGGAAAATTGGCTTAGCGTCACGACGCCCCGCACCCAGCATCATGACGCGCATGAATCAGAGGCTCACTATCTCGGGTCTGATTATAGGAGCATCGTAATGCTCAGCCTCCGGCATCATGATGAGTAACGAGTAGAGGCTCTGCCTCGGGTCTGATTATTTGGGCGTTGCGACGCCAAGCAGAGCATGCTCTCTGCCTGTGACTGTTTGCATAGGCATTGCGATGCGATACTGAAAATTTTTCATATTATTATGGCCCCATCCTGGAACGATGAAGACCATCCTTAAGCTTTCATATTAGCCCATTTACACGTAATATATAATGTCACAAAAATAGAATATCTTATAGCAGTAATAGTTTCTAAGCATATTCCATGATTTGTATTCTAATTAAGTTACCCAATAAAGGTCATCGCAGGAACCACAATTCCTTCGGCATAGTGAAGTAAAGCTTGCTGGACTCCAAATCAGTGAGTGGACCCATTTACTAAAACTGATTTCTATTTATTTCTTTTGCCTTGAGACTTACTTTTAAAATGTTTTAGGGCGTTAGCAAAGATAATTTTCAGTTATTTCATAAATGAGAATTGATTACTCCCAAAAAGTACTTGCGGTTATTGCAGTATAGTTGGGGTGTCAAATCCTCAGATGGATGGTTACAAGGACTGATTTACTTAAACAAAAATGTTTAGTAGTAACTTAATGAAAAGATAGATTGAATTGATAATTTAAAGTAGAGTTTAATAGAAAAAAGTAAAAGATATCAATAGAGAGAGGCAGGAAAGCATCGGGAATCCCTCTTGTACCAAATTCCTATATCCAGTTATTGATTCCTTTTATTACTCAATTGAAGGTTTCACATCCCAAACCTACAATCAGAAAATATTCAATTTTAAGCAAATTAAATTTTAAGGTAATTGATGATTTATTTTCTCTATGTTAACAACACACAAAGTCATCGTTATGACTTATCTAATGTCGAAAATATACCCTTAGACAATACTACAGCAGAAGGCCAAATCATAAAACAACTTTACCAGTCACAACTGGGTTCACAAATCACATATAGAAGAAGATGACTGGATTTATATGAAAGTTTGATAAAAATAGTTTCTGGATTCATTTAATCAAAAGATAATAAAGAATAATAAACATCAATTGTATTAATGTTTAAGAGTTTATAGGAATCAACAACATGAATATAAGAAATCAAATACAAGAGTTCATCATTAGCTTTATTTCGGAGATTAGTTCTCCATGCAGAAGAGAGACAACCTAAAACATTTGTAATTGTTGGAGATTACTTTGTTGTGTGTTTTTTCTCTTTTTCTCCTCTTTTATCTCTTATTAGGGTTTTAACGAAGTTGGTTTTATATAGATCGACCCTGGAGACCTTATTCACGTAAAAACGAACTAAGCACAAACCCTAGAATAAGTATGCGCGTGGCCTTTGCTTGTCACGACGCATGGTCGGCTTTACTGGATTATGATTCATGCGTTTCTGCTCGTCCCGCGTGCTTTGAATGCGTCCGCGAGGTCCCAAAACATTTGTAATTGATCCCATCTTCATGTTCCATCCCTGCTTAATAATAAAACATAAAATAAACTATAATTAACATTAAATACATGATAATTAAGCCGAATTAGTGATGTTCAAAGTACATTTTTGTGCACTTATCACAACTCCCAACCAGATTATTACTAGTCCCTAGCAATTCAAGTGTAAAATAAAATAAAAACTAAATAAATAAAACTATCTAAGCCACTTTCGTAGGGATCACGATTGAATTTAACATATGAAACAGGCCTTCAAACCCCTAGGTGACCCTAGTGGACGAGTTATAGTCTCGTGAGGACTTACAACCATGACACCCACAAACGTCATTCAAAACATTCATGCAAAAATAATCAAAATGAAATAGTCCAAATAGTTACACATATTATCGTCCTCATAGAATGCCTAGTAATGAAATCAGGGATCTTCAAAGTACTCAACACAACTCAAATCCAAGTCTTTGAATAAATCATCTAAGCCAGACTCACAGTGTGTGTGTGTAAAGGTTCATTCACAGCTTGATTCCTAGGTAATCCAACTCAATGATTTTGTTTAAAAATTGGGATCCGATGGGTCAAACCAACCTGGATATCTCAAATGTGCTTTGTAATTGCCTTTTTGTGCTCAACATGGTATGATTTTTCTCTTCTTCTTTTTTTCTTGTCTCATTTTTTTTCTTTTTGAACTTTTTTTTTCAACACACCTTCCCTTTAAGGTAGCATTTCTCTTCATGGTGGTCCTAACACTCAACCAATGGTAGTTTCACGCTTATCGGTTATAAGTGGTTTAATTTCATCCTTTCGAGACTTTTTTTTAAATCATACCATATATCATAACACTAGCAAATCAGGATAGATATCTAAATAAATGATCATTCATCGACATGAAATTTCTTCAACTAGTCACTTTGCCAACTACCTAGGTTTTCACTGCTAAGAACCTATATTTAAGTGCTTACGAGTCTAACCTAGATCAATTACTCAATGTATCAGATACAAGTACATTAAAAAACTTTTTTTTTCTAAGGTTTCACCCTAAAGCAAACAATATCATCATTGGACTATGCTTTACTATTAAGGACTAAAAACAAACAAAACATTTTTTCATTTTTTTATAACAAAACAACATGTATTATCATGCACACGCATACACCCCCACACTTAAAACTTGCATTGTCCTCAATGTAAGATAAATATAAAGAAAAAGGATTAAGGAACAACACTACCAGATGCTGAGTTGATCGGGTTTTTATTGGTGAGACTTTAGTTGTGTGGCTGTGTAAGTTGTGCTAACACCTGCATAAATACTCATGCAGATAAAAAAATAAACATGTAATTAGCACACAATAAAGTAAAACTACAATAAAGAAAATAAAATGAAATAAATAAATAAAATGAATAAAATAAATAAATGCAGATGCAAGGGTTGCCTCCCCGCTAGCGCTAAGTTTAACATCTTTAGCTAGACGTAACCATTTAATGTTGTCATGGTGGCTTCCATGTAGCGAACTGATGAAGGCATGGAACAAAAGTTCTAGCTGTTGGGTTTCTAGTTAGTCCCAAGATCGATTTCAATCAAGAAATTATGTGCGAATACAACAATGAAATATGGCGGAATCATACTTACATTGAGCGGTTTTACGATGCGATGAACACAAACCCTATTTTGCTCCCTTGAAGCTCTCGGCATTAGGTTCATTTTGTCCTCCAAAATTTCGGTCATCACCTCCATGGATGCTCCAAGCTCCAAGCTTCATTTGGTGGTTCCATGCTCATGGGAAAAGTTTCCCTATCACCTTTGTATGTCCTCTTTTGAGTGCTAGCTCCATGAAAAACTTGCCATAAATTTTCCATAAGTCTTCTTCTCATTCTCGGCCAAGCAAGATTTTGGAGAAGAAATTTGGCTTCCAAAGCCGAGAGGGAGAGTAGGAAAATTTGGCTCCAAAACCGTGAGTGTAGCCAAGAGAGAGAGAGAGAAAATGTGTTAAGTGTTTTTTTTTCCAAAAATCAAATACAAAAAACCCATTTTCAAATTTCCAAAAGTCAAAGGCATTTAAGCCTACAACCACTACCATCAATCACTCAAAAATTACTAGTTGTCACATCACTCAAAGTGACTAGACATCACATCAATCAAAGTGACTAATGATTTGACGCTTGATGTGACTTATGGGCCGCACTTAAATTCACAATGCGAGTGTGCCCATAAACACTCGTGTGCTCGGGTTCGCTAATTCCGAATTAACGAATTTTCCATTGCGACGTAATTAAATAATTATGCCGAGCAAAATTACTATTCAAGTCGATAACGAATTAATTCTAAATTAGCCCGAATTAAAATCTAATTTTAATTACGCATCGAAATCTAATTTCGTATAATATATCGAATATATTATTTTATCGATTAATTCCAAATTAATCCTTCTCTCTCTTTAAATAATATTTTATCCCAGATAAAATATCTCCGTAATTAATCCCAGATTAATTTTCTCTCTCCTATTAATTAATCCCAGATTAATTAAATGCGAGTCATGCATCATTGGTGAATCTTCGGGAAGCGACCCATGAGATCCCCAGATATGTTGGCAGTAAATCCGGTCGTCCGACTATCTGAACACGTACGTACCTAGTACCATATTTTTACCGATTTATAAGACATGGTTGGCTTCTAGCAAAGCACCGTGCCTACCCAATTCTCCAGAAATATTCTTACTGGAATATGTGATCTATATCAGGCGTAGTATACATAGTATTGTGTATTTCGATCCAGTATCGGATGTCATGTACAAGGCCTGAGGTTGGAAATGTGTCTGCCCCGTATGAAGCACATATCGGATCTCTGGTAACTAGTCTCTATAATCGGATAAACATGACCAAGTCAAAATATCCCGATAGCTGCAGCATATAAGAGCACCAGGTCCGTATCCTACGTGATCATCATCTCCACTATGACTGGAGTGATACTTCCGTCTTGACATCACACCCAATACACTACGATTCTCAATATACCCAGAAGAGGCGTGCACAGAACCGGTTAAAGCCCTGGACGACCAAAACCAAAGTATATTGATTGTCGCAAGTATTAGCGGTGTAATTCTCAGGTTAAGACCAAATACACCTACCCTGATTCGGACTTCCATAGACACATAGTCATACTACCAATGGAATTCTGAGGGGTCTATCCAGAGCGAAGCTGTTTCCGTACCATCGGTAAACACAATCTCCTATTACACTTGCATGAGTATCCTATACCCAAATATATGAGAACTATGTCGTTATGCTCCCACAACGCGCACAAGTGTAATACTAGTCTTTTACGCATTATGGATGTCCAATCTCGGTAATACTCTGACTATGGATATTTAATGATTAAACCTTCGTGGATTGATACTGTCTCATATCATCTCAATCCGGAACTAATCATATGGACCTTCTATCATTTATACATCTTGGTAATCTAATTACAAATGATAAAAGAGCAATTTCTTTTGTCACATAGTTAATTTATACAACAACACCATGATCTGTACAAATAGTGATGCTATGGGCCATAATTGTCCAACAATCTCCCACTTGGCCTATAGCCAATCACTCAAGTGTGCTACACCCGAGCTATGTACGGTTCGCTCAAACTTCTGCTGAGAAAAAACTTTCGTCAGCGGATTTGCATGATTATCATCTGATGTGATTTATTTGATCATTATATCGCCACGATGTATGATCCGAACGAATCAGATGAATATTTGAAGTTTATATCTGGATCGTTGATGAGACCATTAATTCTTTAGCCTGCGCTGTAGCCTAGCTCAGCTGCTAACAGAACTACTCCTAATCTGATTAGGATTATTATTAATCCAGAAGGCCTCTATTGCTGCCTCAGCTGCAGCAATAACTCGCTTTTATTGTTTATACGGTAACAGTATCTTGTATGGAAGATTTCCAGCTCACTGTTCCGTTATTCAAACTGTATAGTACCTTTGTTACGACTTATAGTCATTTTAATCAGTTTGGAAACTTGCAGCAGTGATCCCAGTCACTTCAAGTTCTCATTCTCCATAGTATAAGAAAGCATCCTTAGTTCATCTAAGATACTAAAGGATGTTCTTAACATCAATCCAGTGACTATCACTTGGATTGGCCTGATTGTGACTCCATATTCTTAAAGCATATGAGACACTAGGTCGCGTACATTTATTTCAATGTACGAGTTCTCGAAGAGTATCAACAACTTTAAATCTATCCTAGTAGATCTTTATTCCTAGAATAAAGGTTATTTCTCCCAAGAATTCTACAAAGAATTTTCTTGAAAGCCAATCTTTCACCGATTGTATAATGGGAATATCATTTCCAAGAAATGATATTTCATCATTAATTAGGACATTCACTGTCAGTGCGCTCCCACTAACCTCCTTATATACACAAGAATCATTTTCGTTTTTGAATTAAATCATACACCATTATGATTACATCAAAACGATAGTTCCAAGAACCATATGCTTGCTTCAATCCATCCATGGATCGAATTAACTTGCAAACCTTGTTTGCTCATTTTGGTACGACAAAACCGTCAGGATGTTATAAACATCCTCCAAAAGGTTTCCGTTTAAGGAAAGCAATTTTGACATTCAACTGCCATATTTCATAAATGAAACATGCAGAATTAGCAAGCATTATCCAAATGGATTTAACCATGGCAACAGGTAAAAGGTTTCATTGTCGACACAATATTGATAACGATACCTTTTCGTTACAAGCCTAGCTTAGTACGTTGGTATGTTGCCTTCCATGTATGTCTTCCTTGAAGACTTATATAGTACCAATAGGCACAATGCCTTCCGGTACAACAACTAGTATCTAAACTTGGTTGGTATACATGGAATAGTATTACTCCGATTTTCATCGAGTTTTACTTTCCTCCCACTTACCACTGCATATAGGTATTCCTCTTAGGAAAACCGCATGGCGAGCGACAATTACATTGTTCTCTTGTGAGTTGTATAAGTACTATACTTTGGTTTCCCTATGATAACCTATAATTTAGGCACTTATCCGATTTGGGTTCTAGTTTGGTATCATCCAAACATATGCCCAGCATTCCCAAATCTTCAGGAATGAGAAAATCCAGTTTCTTTCCTGTTCATATCTAATATGAAGTCTGCCAAACAGATTTTATGGAACCTTATTCAAAATAAGTTTTGCACTGTTTATGCGTATCCAGCTTAGAGCGACTCATGATTAACCTAATCATGTCCAACAAAATTCGGTTTCTCTGTTTGGACACACCGTCAAACTGACGTGTTCCGAGAGGAGTCCTCATTGAAAGAATACTATACTCTTTCAAGTATTTGAGAAACTTATTGCTTAAGTATTTTCATCATGGTCCAATCATGATGTTTAATACTTTAGCCGATCTGTTTGTCTACTTCGAGTCGAAACTGTAAAAGTTTCCGATTCGTGTTTCAAAAGAAACACATAACCATAACGTGATGCCACATCCGTAAAGGTCACGAAACATTCATGTCCACCTCTAGCCTAACTAGACATGGGCTCACTTACGTCACTATGAACAAGGGCTAACATATCGATGGCACTTACAATTTTACCAAGTAAAAGGTGTTTTAGGCACTTTGCCCAATAAACTAGATTCGTAGACATCATTTGAATAGAATCAAATATGTCCTAGTATCCACTCTTCAAAAGTGTGGATATAAGAGTCTTGTTTAATTGTGTCCCAGAAAACAATGCCACAAATAAGTCTCATCTGATCAAATCAGTTTGAGCTATTTGTTTGTCATGTAATATGTTCGAGATTTATTTATATTCAAAATATAAATATTGTTATTCACATCTAATGTGCTTATCTCAATATCATCTTTATAAAATAAAACACTTTAGTGTTCTAGAATATAAAGGTATATCCATAATGGATTAAACCCTGATATAGAGATAATGTATCTAGTCAAACTAGTTACATTTTAACAGTTTCCAAATTTAAGTACACACCCGAAGGGTAGTTCATAAACTTAGGTATCTACGGTTAAAACAACGACTTTTGTCCCGTTTCCGACTCGCAGATAAATCTCAACTGAAGTCATTATCCTACTTTTCAGCAGATTCTGCAAACCAGTACATATTTATGTACCACATCTAGTATCAAAATCCAATTTTGAAACCAGTAGCGAACATGTTTATGACAAACATATTTGAATTCGGATTCTTGCCCGTCTTCAATTCCTTCATGTCTGCCTTGTCCATACGGCAGTCACGCTTCCAGTGACCCCGTTGTTGGACAGTTATGACCAATAACGTCACTATTTGTACAGATCATGGTGTTGTTGTACAAATTAACTATGTGACAAAGGAAATTACTCTTTTATCATTTGTGATTAGATCACCAAGATGTATAAATGATGAAAGGTCCATATGATTAGTTCCTGGATTGAGATGATATGAGACAGTATCAATCCACGAAGGTTTAATCATTAAATATCCCTAGTCGTAGTATTATCGAGATTGGACATTGATAATGCGGAATAGACTAGTATTACACTTGTGCGCATTGTGAGGGCATAACGGTATAGTTCTCATATATTTGGGTATATGATACTCATGCAAGTGTAGTAGGAGGTTGTGTTTTACCGATGGTATGGAACACAGCTTCGCTCTGGATAGACCCCTCGGAATTCCATTGGTAGTATGACTATGTGTCTATGGAAGTCCGAATCAGGGTAGGTGTATTTGGTCTTAACCTGAGACTTGCACCGCTAATACTTGCGACAATCAATATACTTTGGTTTTGGTCGTCCAGGGCTTTAACAGGTTTTGTGTACGCCTCTTCTAGGTATATTGAGAATCGTAGTGTATTGGGTGTGATGTCGAGATGGAAGTATCACTCCAGTCATAGTGGAGATGATGATCACGTAGGATACGAAACTCTTTCTCTTATATGCTGCAGCTATCGGGATATTATGACTAGGTCATTTTTATCCGATTATAGAGACTAGTTACCAGAGATCTGATACGTGCTTCATACGGGGCAGACACATTTCCAGCCCCAGGCCTTGCACGTGACATCCGACACTGGATCGAAATACGCAATACTACGTATACTACGCCTGATATAGATCACATATTCCTGTAAGGATATTTCTGGAGAATTGGGTAGGCATGGTGCTTTGCTAGAAGCCAACATTGTCTTGTAAATCGATAAAAACGTAGTACTAGGTACATACGTGTTCGGATAGTCCGACGATCAGATTTACTGCCAAAATATCCAGGGATCTCATGGGTCGCTTCCCGAAGATTCACCGATGACGTATGACTCGCATTATATTAATATGGGATTAATTAATGATGAGAGAGAAAATTAATCTGGGATTAATTGCGGAGATATTTTATCTGGGATAAAATATCATTTAAGAGAGAGAACGATTAATTTGGAATTAATCAATAAAATAATATATTTGATATATTATACAAAATTGGATTTCGACGCGGAATTAAAATAAGATTTTAATTCGGGCGAACGAGTTAATTTAGAATTAATTCATTAGCGACGTGAATAGTGATTTTGCTAGGCACAATTATTTAATTACGTCACAACGGAAAATTCGATAATTTGGAATTAGCGAACCCGAGACCGGGAGTGTTTGCGAGCACACTCGCATTTCGAATTCAAGTACGGCCCATAAGTCACATCAAGCGTCAAATCACTAGTCAATCGATTGATGTGATCTCTAGTCACTTTGAGTGATTTGACAACTAGTCACTTTTGATGTGAATAGTGATGGAGGTGGTTAAGGCTTTATTGCTTTGACTTTTGAAAATTTGAAAAGTGAAATTTGGTATTTGTTTTGGAAATGAAATTAACCAAAAAACACTTAATACATTTTCTCCTCTCTCTCTCCATTATTCACGGTTTTTTGAAACCAATTTCCTTTCTCCCTCATTCGGTTTTTGAAACCAATTTCCTATCTTTTTCTCTCACAAACCGAGAGCAACAAGAAGGTATAAGGAAGATTTGTGGCAAATCTTTCCATTGCTAGCACACAAAGGGTCATCCTAAGGTTATAGGGAACTAATTTCATGAGCATGGAATCACCATTAGCAAAAGCTTGGAGCTTGAAGAACACAAAGAAGACCACCATGGAAGCTTGGCCGAATGCACCTTCAAAGGGTATAAAAAGTTTTGTTCTTCGTCGCATCCAATCCGATCAATGTAAGTATGTTTCCGCCGTACTTCTTGAGTATTCACATGTATTTTCATTGCTTGATATGATCTTGGGATGCTTACAGAAAATTCCAACAATGGTATCTATAAGCCTAATTGAGCATGAAAATTATTTAGGGTTAAAATTATGTAAAATCAATTTGAGCATGATTTGATGAAATTGTTTGATTGAGTATGCTTGAATGATATTTAATTGAAGTTGGATATGATCAATTTCCTGAAAAGTTGATTGGATCAATTTTCCCCAATATTTTTGGCTTGGCCGAATTGATGAACCCTATTTGTCATGGTGACTTTTTGATTTTTGATTCATTGGATGAGTTGAAATCAATTGGGAATTGTTGATTTGAGAATTAATTGGATTGAATTTGAAATTGGACTAAATTCCCTATAATGCCGAGACAAAGAAAGCATGAAATGGGTTTGATTTTGATTAAATGTGTTGGACATGTTTTGATGTTAATGAGCATAATTAATTAGGCTAATTGATGTTTTGGAAATGTTAATTTGGGTGATTAATTATGGCATTACACTTTGAGTAATTAAATTGTGAAATTGGAATATTTGGAATTTAATTATTTTGGGCCAAATTTGGAATTGGGCTTTTAAAGGTTGTAATTGGGCTTATTCGGCTTGGTTGTACCAAGATGGGTTTAGGCTAAATTGGTTGGATCCAATTGGGCCCAAAACCATATCCATAAAGTCCAATTATGACTAATGGACCTTAATGTTTTAATTGGGCCTAATGGGCCTAAATTGGTTTCTTGGTAAATAAGGGTGATTCCTTAAATGGGCTTTGGTATTTGGGTTTGACCCATGTTGACCAAAAGTCCATGCCTTAGAAATTAATTGAAAGCCCATTGGACTTTAAATTAAATTAACATTGGATGTTAATTGGGCTTTGAGAACCATAATGATTATATTTAGAATCTAAGTCGTAAAGGTTCGTTAATAAAGTGTAATATTTAATTTGGAATTAAATAGTGAATTAGTATTAAATACATATTAAATTGGATTTAATGTTGTAGTTTAATTTAATTCAAGAATTCGTACTTTGAGTACTTATTCGCAAAACGAGTTGGACTCGCGCAAAATCAAATCGTTGTTTGAACATTGGATGGTCATAAATATTCAGATTAATTAATTGGATTAGATTGATTGATAACATGCTTGTGTGAATACATGGTTGCGATGCATGAATAATGTATATCAGATGGATATTAGATGGGTGGGGTAATTTTGGAAATTGTTGTAATAAATTTAGAATTTATTAATTGGACCTGCTTGTCCAGCCTATTACCTCCTTACTCTTTGTATTTCTCTCTCACCTATTCCCCTCAATGTAAATGAGGTTTCTTTAGAAGTGTTATGTAACGGGTAGAAGTAATACATGTGCTAGCGGGAGAGAGGAAATGGAGAGATTTGTTCTAGGAACAATGTGTAAAGTATCCATCCGTATATCATTATTATTTTATTTATATGTGCCTTATAATGTGTTTAGAATGCATGTTTAAGGGTGTATGATGATGAGACCTTAACAAAAATAATAAATTGGTTTCCAATTTGCACGCGAAAAACCCTCAACATCATATTAAGCGTTTTTCCTTCCATTGAGTGATTCTTACTCAAGATCCAAGACTGACATTGGTTTGTTGGCCAAAGTCAAGACCTTTGTCCATCAAGGATGTGTTTAAATCATGAAGGCTTTGTTCCATATCAGTGTCTTGTCCAAGTTGTGATTTGTTGGCCAAAGTCAAGATCACATCTTGTCCATCGACATTGATTACGAAGCTTTCCATGGTCAATGGGTTCCGCTTAACTGGGATCACTAAGTTTGTTATGCCAAAGCCAAGGCTTAGTTGATTCAGAGGAAAAAGGTTAGGCAATATATTGGATATATTAGCATATATAAGATATATGTTTCGGACTTGGATGTCCATCTACTGGATCTAGGAATTGGATGAGATCCAATTGATCTTAGAGATCTACCTAGTTAATTATCATACAATTTGTTGGCCAAAGTCAAGATTATGTGTTATTTAACGGGATCCTAGCCCACTAGGAAACATGGTTTCCCGAGTACTCAACAGAGGGTTAAAGGCTCGCCGAAAAATAGTGGGAGGCAAGTATTAAATTTTCAATATTCATTTAGTTACTTGCTATACGCGCTCATTTCAAATATTTCATCAAATAAATTAATATATTAGTTGGACTAATATTTAATTGTTGTTTTAAAATAGATAACTGTATTCAAACAATTTCAATTAATAGTTGATTATATAATTGGATTATAGTAATCAATATATTTGAATTATTAAATTGAATTACAGTTGATTTTAAATTGGATTATAGTAATCAATATAATTGAATTTAACAAATTAAATTATAGTTGATTATATAGTTAGACTATAGTAATCATTATAATAAATAGTACCTAAATCGTTGATTAAATAGTTGGACTATTAGAATCAAGATGAATTGAAAGATTGGTGTTTAAAACATAATCCTGGGTGAAAATGTATTTAAACGACTTTAATTTTCAAATTGGAAATAAAATTTCATGATGGTCCTGGAAACTAATAAGTTACTTTATTTGATAAAATAACATATTAAGCCTAAGCCCGGAGTTAAGTAAATAGTAGAGCATGATCTTTGGAAGATTCATGTGATGATAATTTTAGTGCTTAATCCATTATGCTTGCCAAATAGACTCCTTAATTTCTTCATTAGAACTAAGGATTAGATCCTTATAGTATGATATTGAATTTGAAGGATCTTCATAAATCTATCTTTATATTTTAGAAGTACTAAATTGCAATAGTAAACTCTTGGAGAATTAATGGCTATTCTCAAGGAGACAAAGCCAAAAGTTTGCAATAAGGCAAGAAGCGCAAGGTGTATCTTACTTTGACATTCCAGAAGGCCAAGGCTTGGCCAAAGGCTTCTGGGGTGTGGAAAAGGGCAAAGGCAAAATCATTATAATCTTCTGGGAAGACAAAGGACATATCCCAAAATGTCTGCCTAAATTGTGGCAAACGGGGCTCACGGAAGCGTGACTGCCGTATGGACAAGGCAAACATGAAGGAATTGAAGACGGGCAAGGTTCTGACTTCAAATATGTTCGTCATAAATATGTTCACTACTAGTATTAAAATTAGATTTTAGATACTAAGTGTGGTACATGAATATGTACTGATGTGCAGAATCTGCTAACAAGCAGGATACTGACTTCAGTTGAGATTTATCTGCGGATTGAGAACGGGACGAAAGTCATTGTTTTAACCGTAGATACCTAAGTTTAGGAACTACCCTTCGGGTGTGTACTTAAATTAGGAAACTGTTAATATGTAACTAGTTTGACTAGAAATATTATCTATGTATCAGGGTTTCACCCGTTGCGGGTATACCTTTATATTCTAGAACACTAAAGTGTTTTATTATATAAAGATGATATTGACATAAACACATTAGATGTGAATAACAGAATTTATATTTTGAATATAAATAAATCTCAAACGTATGACATGACAAACAAATAGCTCAAACTGATTTGATCAGATGAGACTTATTTGTGACATTGTTGTCTGGGACACAATTAACAAGACTCGTATATCCACACTTTCGAAGAGTGGGTACTAGGACAAATTTGATTCTATTCAAATAATGTCTACGAATCTAAACACCTTTACTTGGTAAAAGTGTAAGTGCCACTGATATATTAGCCCTTATTCATAGTGAAGTAAGTGGGCCCATGTCTAGCTAGGCTAGAAGTGGATATGAATGTTTCATGACCTTTACGGATATGGCATCGTGTTATGGTTATGTGCTTCTTTCGAAACACAAATCCGAAACTTTTACAGTTTCGACACGAAAAAGACAAACAGATCGGCTAAAGTATAAAATCGTCACGGTTAGACCATGATGAAGAATACTTAAGCAATAAGTTTCTCAAATACTTGAAAGAGTATAGTATTCTTTCAATGAGGACTCCTCCCGGAACATGTCATTTTGACGGTGTGTCCGAACAGAGTAACCGAATTTTGTTCGACATGATAAGGTTAATCATGAGTCGCTCTGAGCTACCATTTCCTTCAACGGATACGCATTAAACAGTGCAGAACTTATTTTGAATAAGGTTCCATAGAAATCTTTTTGGCAGACTTCATATTAGATATGAACATGAAAGAAACTAGGTTTTCTCATTCCTGAAAAATTGGGAATGCTAGGCATATGTTTGGATGATACCAAACTAAAACCCAAATCGGATAAGTGTCTAATAATGGTTATCCTAGGGAAACCAAAGTATAGTACTTATACAACTCACTAGAGAACAATTTAATTGTTGCTCACCATGCGGTTTTCCTAAGAGGAATACCTATATGCAGTGGTTAGTGGGAGGAAAGTAAAACTCGATGAAAATCGGAGTGACACTATTCCAGGCACCGAATCTTATTGGAACACAAATAGTTCATCAAGGATGAAACTATACCAATAATCTTCGAATACACAAGAACCGCGTAAGTCGGAGAGAGTCAGGAAACAACCTGGGAGATATGAGTTTCTAATCTCACCTCATAAAGATGTCAATCTAGCAAAGCACCATGCCTACCGATTTACGAGACATGATTAGCTTCTAGCAAAGCACCGTGCCTACCCAATTCTCCAGAAATATTCTTAATGGAATATATAATCTATATCAGGCATAGTATACGTAGTATTGCTTATTGCGATCCAGTATCAAATATCACATGCTAGGTCTGGGGCTGGAATTGTGTCTGCCCCGTACGAAGCATATATCGGATCTCTGGTAACTAGTCTCTATAATCAGATTAACATGACCAAGTCATATTATCCCGATAGCTGCAATATATAAGAGTACCAGTTCCTTATCCTACGTGACAATCATCTCCATATGACTGAAGTGATACTTCCATCTTGACATCACACCCAATACACTACGATTCTCAATATATCCAGAAGAGGCGTACACAGAACCTGTTAAAGGCCTGGATGACCAAAACCAAATTATATTGATTGTCGCAAGTATTAGCGATGTAAGTCTCAGGTTATGACCAAATACACCTACCCTGATTCGGACTTCCATAGACACATAGTCATACTACCAATGGAATTCTGAGGGTCTATCCAGAGCGAAGCTGTTTCCATACCATCGGTAAACACAACCTCCTATCACACTTGCATAAGTATCTAATACTTAAATATATGAGAACTATGTCGTTATGCTCCCATAGCACGCACAAGTGCAATACTAGTCTATTCCGCATTATCGATGTCCAATCTCGTAATACTACGACTATGGATATTTTAATGATTAAACCTTAGTGGATTAATACTGTCTCATATCTTATTAATCCAAAACTAATCATATGGACTTTTATCATTTATGTATCTTGGTAATCCAATTACAAATGACAAAAGAGAAATTTCCTTTGTCACATAGTTAATTTGTACAACAACACTATGTTCTGTACAAATAGTGATGCTATGGGTCATAATTGTCCAACAAGAAGGTTAGTGGGAGCGCACTAACATTCATTGTCCTTTATGTTGATGATGTATTGCTTATTGGCAATGACATTCCCATGCTACAATCGGTGAAAGCTTAGCTTTCATTAAAATTCTCAATGAAAGATCTGGGAGAATCAGCCTTTATTCTGGGAATAAGGATCTACCGGGATATATCTAGAAAGATGTTTGGACTCTCCCAAAGCTCGTATATTGACAAAGTGTTGAAGTGATTCAACATGGATCAGTATAAGAGTGGACTGCTTCCAATGTCACATGGAGTCTCTCGATCCAATGACTTGTGTCCTAAAACTCAAGATGAAAGAGATAACATGAGTTGGATCTCGTTCGCTTCTGTAGTCCGATCGATCATGTATGCCATGATATATACACAATCTGATGTCTTATATGCTTTGAGCATGTCCAGTCGCTATTAGACAGATCCAGGTGATGGTCACTGTATTACAGTTAAGAACATCATTAAGTATCTTAGATGAACTAAGGATGCTTTCTTAGTCTATGGATATGGAGAACTTGAGGTGACTGGGTGCACCGATGCAAGTTTCCAAACCGATAAAGATGACTCTAAGTCGCAATCTGGGTATATATTTTATTTGAACAACGGAGCAGTGAGCTGGAAATCTTCTAAGCAAGAGACTGTTGCTGATTCAACAACAGAAGCGGAATATATCGCTGCAGCTGAGGCAGCAAAAAAATCAATTTGGATCCGTAAATTCCTAATTGGATTAGGAGTAGTTCCGTTAGCAACTGAGCCCGTTCCTTTGTATTGTGACAATAACGGGGCTATAGCGCAGGCTAAATAACCACGGTCTCATCAACGATCCAAGCATGTACTTCGACGTTTCCATCTGATTCGTGATATCATACATCATGGCGATGTCAATATCGAAAAGATCGCTTCAGATGACAACATTGCAGATCCGTTGACGAACGTTATCTCTCAGCAAACATTTGAGCGACATGTACATAGTTCAGGTGTTACATACTTGAGTGATTGGCTATGAGCCAAGTGAAGATTGTTTGACAATTATGACCCATAGCATCACTATTTGTAAAAGACATTGTGGTTTTTGAACAAATTAACTATGTGACAAAGGAAATTGCTATTTTATCATTTTGTAATTGGATTACTTTGATATATAAATGATAAAAGTCCTTATGATTAGTTCCAGATTAATAAGATATGAGACAGTTTAATCCATGAATGATTTAATCATTAAATATCCCTAGTCATAGTATTATCGAGACTGAACATCGATAATGCGGAATAGACTAGTATTACACGTGTGCGCGTTATGGAAGCTTAACGGTATAGTTCTCATATATTTAAGTATAGGATACTTATGCAAGTGTGATAGGAGGTTTTGTTATTCGTTGGATCGGGAACAGCTTCATTCTGGATAGACCCATCGGAATCCCATTGGTAGTACGACAATGTGTCTATGGGAATCCGAATCAGGGTAGGTGTATGTGGTCTTAACCTGAGACTTGCATCGCTAATACTTGCGACAATCAGTACGCTTTAGTTTTGGTCATCCGAAGCTTTAACATGTTTTGTGTACGCCTCTTCTGGGTTTACTGAGAATCATAGTGTATTGGGTGTGATGTCAAGATGGAAGTATCACTTCAGTCATATGGAGATGATGATCACACAGGGATATAGAACTAGTACTCTTATATGCTACATCTATCGGGATAATATGACTAGGTCATGATTATCCGATTACAGAGACTAGTTGCTAGTGATCCGATATATGCTTCTTACGGGGCAACCACAATTCTAGCCCTAGGCCTAGTGTAGACACTGTATTTTTGCATAAAGCCCAATGATAAGCCTCGTATGGAGGCACTACCCGATAAGTTGCGGAAGTTGCGGGAAATGGATGTCGGAAGGGAAAATTCAAAAATAAATACCTTGCCAAATTTAAAAATATTTTGAATCTAATCCCCATAAGAAAATACACAATATTCTTTCACTAAATAAATTAATTAAATACACAACTTTATTGCTTGATTTATTTCCTTTTGAAAACCCATGCATATGAGAAACCCTAGCACACTATTATAAAAGGAGCCATGCACTAACCCTAATGTAGGACACAGAAACTGGGCGACGCATGCTGTTCCGGGCTCGCGGCCCGGTTGAGAGTATGGAGTAGCCCATGGGGGACTAAACCGGAGAATAATGGAGTCGCCACCCGATGTGAACCGGGAAAATGATTTAAGGCCGCACTCACCCCTCGCAAGGGAAGACCTCAAACCATTGGGTTCGGAATGGTCCCTTACTTATGTCGTTTGTAATGAATGGATTTGTGCAATATTAACCAAGTCTACTCAACATACATGTTGGTCAAAGTAGTCTAAATTCTAGGTTTGCATGCTTCAACAGTAAACTTTTCATAACGGCAAACATTCAGCATCACACATCAAACATGCTACATACATAGTAATCTAAACATACATTAACTTAAATTCCTCATATGAAAGGTAAATAACTAAAACATGCTTGAATTAAAAACAACATTATAATGGCCTAATCATGCTCAAATACAAGTTGGATTAAATGAAATACATGAATCCTTCAAGTGGTACGGGGCATTGTATCCCGAGTGCAAACCATAATACCGTCCATTCGGATTCGGCTATGGAATTTATATCCGGGTTTCCATCCAATATACCACAAGCAAGATCACATATTCCATTCACCCGAAATCACATCACATATTACGTCATTATTCTCATGCAAAGAAAAGTAAATTACATGCTTCTTAATTCACTAATCCATACGAATAAAATAAATTACATGCTCTCTAATTCATTAATTCATGCGAATAAAAATAACAAATTAAAAATAAATGATGATAAATAAAATAGGTGCCCTCAGGTCTAACCTTTTTTGTCGTCTCTCGGAAGTGTGATATTTGGTCGTCGGAAGGGTTGATGCTCCTCAACTCCTCTTGGTTCACTGATTTGGCATTTTGCCTCGTCGTTTCACTGTTCGGGTCGCCGTTTTTATTCCATTTCGAGGTGTTTCTGATCGTGGTTTTTGGCTTAGTAGTTGGCAGTGAATTTGGGCTGTAGTGAGGCATGTTTAGGCAATTTAGAGGCTGTTTTGTAAGGGTGTTTGGTGTGGACAAAGGAGATAGAATGTGGGTTGTATTTGGCGTGCTAGGGGGCTGTGCAGTGAAGACTAAATGGAATGTTCAGGGGCTGCAGTTTGCTGCTGGATGATGGAGGCTTATTGGGTGCAGTTTTAGTGTGAATATTGGCTGTAATGAGGGTTGGCTGAGTGGATGGTTTCTGGTTGCTTTGCGCTTCAATGGGCAGTGAGGCGAGAGAGAGGATGGGGGCTTCAGTGCATTCTGTGTGAACGTGAAAAGGGGCTGCTTCAGTCAGGGGGTTTCTGCTTGGGGCTGAGTGAGTTTGTTGAGTGGTCTGGCTGCGTACGTTTCTAGCTTGGGTACGTGAGCTACTGATGGCATGAATAAGGGGCGCTAGATGAGGCGTAACGTGAAGGTAGCTGACCGTGAAGGTTAAGGTGAATAGAAGCTAGGGTTTATCGATGGTTCTGCCATGTTCAAGGGTTAAAGTCAGAGGGCTGAGCAGTGCAGTGGCATGAGGATAGTGTGGTCAGTGGCGTGAGGGCAATGCTAGGAGCTGTGCATGTGGGGTGAAACCGAATGAAGGGCTGGTCAGGTGCGTAAGTTTATGGTGAGGGCAGTGCGGCGTGGCTTGAGACTGAGAGAGAGGAGTTGAAACGTAAGGTTTTTGGTGAGATTCCTAGTGAGGTACGTGGAAGGGCTGTTGGGGTGTTTGTTTGAAGCTGTGTGGCGAGAGAGTTGGGCGCAACGTGAGGCTTGTCAGTGCTAGGTGTGAATTGTGAGTGGAGGCTTGCAGTGAGTAAGTGGGGAAGGACATGTGTGGTGTGGCTAAGTAAATGAATGGCAGTGAGACGTGTGGGTTATTTGTGTAAGTGAGGGGTATGTGATGAAGATGAAGAGTGTGTTTAATGGTCTTTGTACGTGGCTTAAAGAGTGTTTTTTGGCTGGTTTGGGGGCTGCTATGAAGGCTTGAATTTGGCGTGTGAAGAATGATGATAGAGGGATAAGGGACGTGGCAGTGTCTTCCCCTTTTCTTTGGTGTGTGTATGGTGATGAATTTAAAGAAGCTCAGTGGTGTAAAGGCAGTAGATAATTAAGGAAGAAAAATGGTGTGATGGAGGCAAAATAATGGAGTTAATTCGGTGATTGATGGTTGTTTTCGGTGGGTGATGGGAGGCTTTGAAAATGGTGGATGAATGGCGTGGATAGAGGATGAAATGAAGGAGGAAATTGGAATGTTGTTGTTTGTCTGGTTTGTTTGGTTGAATGGCACGTGGGGCATGTGAGAATGGTTTGTGTTTGCTTGTGAAAAAAAGGTATTACCGTGGGGTTGCATGGAAGAAGGCATGTGGCTTGGCAAGATGAAGACAATTGGTGTTGTTGCCGTGTGGGGTTGTGTTTGGAAAGTGGCGGTGGTTCACGTGCATGGGGGGGAATGAAATGATGAAGGGATTTTGGCTTGGTGGAATTTTCTTGCATGGCTTTTGAAGGGGCACAGGGGTAGGTTTAAGGTTCGGGGCGAGAATAAATTTTGAAACAAAGACTCCATGAGCAAACCCGAGGTTAAGCGAGCGAACAAAAATCTAACGAAACGTCAATTCTTGACTTTTCCCTTCCGTCGTCCGTTTCCTGCGACTCCCGCGACTTAAAAGGTGGTGCCTCCGTACGAGGCTCATTATTGGGCTGGTATGCAAAAATGCAATGCCTACAGTCGCCCCCACTTTGATGGGACTTGTTCAGTGTGTGACAATGACAATCCTATCAAAGTTCGTGCAATGCATTTTTACTTACCTGGCTCGCCAGCTGCCACATGGTTTGCCTGCTGTGTTGAGTTGAGTTGGTCTGGTTGTGCCATTTTTGGCATGCTAAACCTCATTTTCGAGGTGTTGCTGAAGTGATGACTATCCATCTTCGAACTGTGCTCCATTTTCGGAGTGCCATTTTCGACATATGCTGTGGGTGCTTCATTTTGGAGCGCCATTTTCGGCAGCTGATGTGGTAATGCTCCATTTCTGAACCGTGCTGTGTGAGAATGTGGCTCATTTTGAACCGTTACTTGATGAGAGATGGCTCATTTTTGAACCGTTACTTGATGAGAGGTCATTGCTGCTACAAACCTGCCAATACAAAGAAAAAATTACATGTATATGATATGTCGTTCGGAGTGCCATCTTTGGCAAGATGAGTGTGCCCCATTTTGGAGCGCCATTTTCGGCAAGATGAGTGTGTGCCCCATTTTGGAGCCATAACTGATGCTGATAGCGGCTCATTTCCGAACCATTGCTGATGTGATAGTGGCCCATTTCCGAACCATTGGTGTTATGAAAGCGGTCCATTTCCAAACCATTGTTGATGTGAAAACGGCCCATTTCCGAACCAACGCTGATGTGAAAGCGGTCCACTTCTCAACCAACGCTGAGGTGAAAGCGGTCCATTTCCGAACCAATGCTGATATGAAAGTGGTCCATTTCTGAACCAATACTGATGTGAAAGCGGTCCATTTCCGAACCAACGCTAATGTGAAAGAGGTCCATTTCCGAACCATTGCTGATGTGAAAGCGGTCCATTTTCGAACCATAACTGTCATGAGAGAGAGGTCCATTTCCGAACCGTGCAGATGAGAGATAGTCCATTTTCGAACCAAAACTGATATGAGAGTGGTCCATTTCCGAACCAATGCTGAATCTGATGTGAAAGTGGTCCATTTCCGAACCAATACTGATACGATAGTGAGGTCCATTTCCGAACCGTCGCTGATAATGATGTGGGAGTGAGGTCCATTTTCGAACCATTGCTGAATCTGAAAACGGTCCATTTCCGAACCAATACTGATGCGATAGCGGTCCATTTCCGAACTAATGCTGATGCGAAAGTGGTCCATTTTTTAACCAATGCTGATGCGAAAGTGGTCCATTTTTGAACCATTGCTGATGCTGATTTGGGCTTCGCCCCAGAGTGCCATTTTCAGCAAAACTGATCTGATACCGAATTGTGGGTCTTGTTCTCGATTCGTTGAGGGTCTTGTTCCCTGAATTGTGGGTTTCTTCTCCGTGGGTGAAGTTCCCAATCTGAGTTGAGGATCTTGTTCCCTGGCTGTGTTGACTGTGGGTTTTGTCTTCGTGGGTCTTGTTCCCACCGCGAGTTGAAGGTCTTGTTTCCTGAATTGTGTTGAGGGTCTTGTTCCCTGAATTTTGTTGAGGGTCTTGTTTCCTGAACTGAGTTGTGGGTCTTGTTCCCGATCTGAATTGTGATTAGGGTCTTGTTCCCTGAACTGAATTGTGGTGAGGGTCTTGTTCCCTGAATTACGTTGAGCTGAGGGTCTTGTTCCCGATCTGAATTGAGCTGAGGGTCTTGTTCCCTGAACTGAGTTGTGTTGAGGGTCTTGTTCCCTGAGTTGTGGGTCTTGTTCTCGATTTTTTGAGTTGTGGGTCTTGTTCCCATTTTGAGCTGAGGGTCTTGTTCCCTGAATTGTGTTGAGGGTCTTGTTCCCTGAATTTTGTTGAGGGTCTTGTTCCTTGAATTGTGGGTCTTGTTCCCAATTTGTTGAGTTGTGGGTCTTGTTCCCGGTTTTGAATCGAGCTGAGGGTCTTGTTCCCTGAACTGAGTTGTGGGTCTCGCCCCCAGAAAGTCATATTGCCTCTCATGAGAGAATCTTGATAGCTGGACATACTTTTTTCCTCAATGAATGCTTTGCGTCGAAACCTGAGAACCTTCAAAGTACTCGATACAACTCAAATCCGACCGTCTGAGTGAATGATCTGAGCTAGACTCCAAGTGTGTGTGTGCCAGGGCTCTTTCACAGCTTAGTCCTTAAGTAAGCCGACTCGATGATTTTGTCTCGGAGAATCGGACCAGTGGGTCTAACCAACCTAGATGTCTGGATCACGCTCTGTGATTACTTCGTCATACTCAACATGATATGGTCTTCTTCTTTTTCTTTTGTCTATTTCTTTTCTTTATTTTCATTTTGAACTTTTTTTTTTTTTAATTTTTTTTTGACACACCTACCCTTTAAGGTAGCATTTCTCCTCATGGTGGTCCTAATACTCGCCCATGGGTAGCTTCACGCTTATCGGTTATAGGTGGTCTATTTTATTTTTTATTTTCGGATAGACTTTTTCTTCGTTTCCAACCATATCATATATCGTAGCATCAGTAAACCAGGGTGGACATCCAGGAAAACGGTCATTCACTGATCCACTATCTCTTCAACTAGTCATCTTGCCAACCATTCACGCTTCTACTGCTGAGATCCCTTAATCAAGTGCTTATGAGTTTAACCGAGATCAGTCCATTCAGAATACCGGACGAGAGCACGTCTCGCACTTATCGTTTCTAGGGTTTCTTCCCTACAACATACAATGTCATCATCGGACATATGTCTAGCCACCAAAGATTTTTCTTTTCTCTGACATTCCTCTTTTCAATTGCTGGTAATTATCATTTCTGAATATTGCTGGTATTATTTTATATGATTTGAACTTGCTTGTATTCTGCCGCTTTCTCTTTCCTTCTTTGAGATCTGCGAACACAAACAAAACAATAGAATGAAAACATGTGCGTGTGATGTGTAAGTATGCAAGTGTAGAGGTACTTCCTTTTCGTGATGGGTTGGATCCTCATTGTGCTCCTTGGCGTCATATGTCTCTGGTCGCCCCCTGCTGGTTCTCTTTTGTTTGAAATCTGCAAAAAACAAAACACAAAACAAGGGATGCAAGTTACGTGTATGCATGTATGCATGGATGAATTTCTTATCCTGTTGGTTAGGTTTTCTGCCAATTCCCTTGGTGACTGCTCGGTCTGCTCTTCCTCGGGCAAAATACAACATTAATCGGCTCGGTGAACTCATTCCTTTCCAAGTCTGACAGTTTCGCTGCCCCGTTTCCCAATTTCTGAATGGCCATTCTGTCTTTTCTGTTTGTTTCTTCTGGGAGTTCTCTATGTTCCAGATACCGTTGAATATCATGGTACCAGGGTCGAATATTTTTGTCAAATATACTCATGTTGGCTGATGGTCTTCTGACAAGTCTTCCTTCTTCCCTAACCCAACAGGAATCTATGATGTCTTTCAAGACACAAAGGGTTAACATGATGCGTGTATGCATGAGATGCGTGCAATGTATGGAATAAATAAGCTCATAAAAGAATTTACCCTAATTGGGTCGTTATCATTTTAAAGTATTCAATCATACTATTGCGCGGTGCAAACTTGTCCCAGTTGAAAAGGCCCAACAAGTTTACACTATGCGATGATATGACTAAACAACTTCAAATGATAAGAGGCCCAAACACAAAATGGCCCATTGACATTTTAGAAGCTTTTGGCCTAATTATCAAAGGACATGAACTTGTCCCTGTTTAAATGTCCCAACAAGTTTATGTCTCTTGACAAAAAGTCCAACTGATTCCAAATGACAATGGTCCCAAATACAAGCATAAATAAATAACTTCTAAGGGTCACAAAACTAAGGTTCATGTGTAGATTTCAGGAGTGTAAACAAAGGCTCTCGCCGACGAAGTATTGTTCACAACTAGGACTCCCCACTCAAGGGTTCAAGCGACCAAGTGAACGCACCTTTTTTATACCTTACGGCACGTGCCAACGAGATATGGTGTGTGACTAACTGTCGAATGGACTTCCCGTTGTAGATTCCCCAAAGGGAGGGTGGAGCGAGGCTCACTTAAATACCCAAGCCCCTTAGGCTCTTATCGCTTGGTGTCAGGAATAAACAACGAGTCCTCCAAATTAGTCTGTCACAACGAGCTACAAGTAATGATTATCTGGGTGCCTTCACAGCTTTTCCCCATAAAAAGGTAGTGAATGAAGGAAGACATCAACTCTAGGTGCCTTCACAGCTTTTCCTTATAGAAAGGTAGTGAGTGAAGGAAGACACCAAACCATTACCTAGCCTGAGTACAAACCATAATACCGTCCATTCGGATTCGGCTATGGAATTTATATTCGGGTTTCCATCCAATATACCACAAGCAAGATCACATATTCCATTCACCCGAAATCACATCACATATTAAGTCATTATTCTCATGCAAAGAAAAGTAAATTACATGCTTCTTAATTCACTAATCCATACGAATAAAATAAATTACATGCTCTCTAATTCATTAATTCATGCGAATAAAAATAACAAATTAAAAATAAACGATGATAAATAAAATAGGTGCCCTCAGGTCTAACCTTTTTTGTCGTCTCTCGGAAGTGTGATATTTGGTCGTCGGAAGGGTTGATGCTCCTCAACTCCTCTTGGTTCACTGATTTGGCATTTTGCCTCGTTGTTTCGCTGTTCGGGTCGCCGTTTTTATTCCGTTTCGAGGTGTTTATGATCGTGGTTTTTGGCTTAGTAGTTGGCAGTGAATTTGGGCTGAAGTGAGGCAGGTTTGGGCAATTTAGGGGCTGTTTTGTAAGGGTGTTTGGTGTGGACAAAAGAGGCAGAATGTGGGTTGTATTTGGCGTGTTAGGGGGCTGTGCAGTGAAGACTAAATGGAATGTTCAGGGGCTGCAGTTTGCTGCTGGATGATGGAGGCTTATTGGGTGCATTTTTAGCGTGAATATTGGCTGTAATGAGGGTTGGCTGAGTGGATGGTTTCTGGTTGCTTTGCGCTTCAATGGGCAGTGACGCGAGAGAGGGGATGGGGGCTTTAGTGCATTCTGTGTGAACGTGAAAAGGGGCTGCTTCAGTCAGGGGGTTTCTGTTTGGGGCTGAGTGAGTTTGTTGAGTGGTCTGGCTGCGTACGTTTCTAGCTTGGGTACATGAGCTACTGATGGCATGAATAAGGGGCGCTAGATGAGGCGTAACGTGAAGGTAGCTGACCGTGAAGCTTATGGTGAAGGGAAGCTAGGGTTTATCGATGGTTCTGCCATGTTCAAGGGTTAAAGTCAGAGGGCTGAGCAGTGCAGTGGCATGAGGATAGTGTGGTCAGTGGCGTGAGGGCAATATTAGGAGCTGTGCATGTGGGGTGAAGCCGAATGAAGGGCTGGTCAGGGGGACTGCTGAGTTCAGGTGCGTAAGTTTATGGTGAGGGCAGTGCGGCGTGGCTTGAGACTGAGAGAGAGGAGTTGAAACGTAAGGTTTTTGGTGAGATTCCTAGTGAGGTGCGTGGAAGGGTGTTGGGGTGTTTGTTTGAAGCTGTGTGGCGTGGCGAGAGAGTTGGGAGCAACGTGAGGCTTGTCAGTGCTAGGTGTGAATTGTGAGTGGAGGCTTGCAGTGAGTAAGTGGGAAGGAAGTGGGGTGTGGCTAAGTAAATGAATGGCAGTGAGACGTGTGGGTTATTTGTGTAAGTGAGGGGCATGTGATGAAGATGAGAGTGTGTTTAATGGTCTGTGTACGTGGCTTAAAGAGTGTTTTTTGGGGTTTGGGGGCTGCTGTGAAGGCTTGAATTTGGCGTGTGAAGAATGATGATAGAGGGATAAGGGACGTGGCAGTGTCTTCCCCTTTCTTTGGTGCGTGTATGGTGATGAATTTAAAGAAGCTCAGTGGCGTAAAGGCAGGAGATAATTAAGGAAGAAAAATGGTGTGATGGAGGCAAAATAATGGAGTTAATTCGGTGATTGATGGTTGTTTTCGGTGGGTGATGGGAGGCTTTGAAAATGGTGGATGAATGGCGTGGATAGAGGATGAAATGAAGGAGGAAATTGGAATGCTGTTGTTTGTCTGGTTTGTTTGGTTGAATGGCACGTGGGGCATGTGAGAATGGTTTGTGTTTGCTTGTGAAAAAAAGGTATTGCCGTGGGGTTGCATGGAAGAAGGCATGTGGCTTGGCAAGATGAAGACAATTGGTGTTGTTGCCGTGTGGGGTTGTGTTTGGAAAGTGGCGGTGGTTCACGTGCATGAGGGGGAATGAAATGATGAAGGGATTTTGGCTTGGTGGAATTTTGTTGCATGGCTTTTGAAGGGGCACAGGGGTAGGTTTAAGGTTCGGGGCGAGAATAAATTTTGAAACAAAGACTCCATGAACAAACCCGAGGTTAAGCGAGCGAATAAAAATCAATTCTTGACTTTTCCCTTCCATCGTCCGTTTCCCGCAACTCCCGCGACTTAAAACGTGGTGCCTCCGTACGAGGCTCATCATTGGGCTGGTATGCAAAAATGCAATGCCTACACCTAAACTCTTATTCTTCCTAATTCCCTCACTCTCTCGGCAACACAAATTAAAAATAAAAAAAAAACTCACAAAAACGAAAGCCAAACCTTGACGCCTCGCTCTCATCTTTCATCCTTCACGTAACACACAAACCCTCTCACCTCTCTCTTCCCATTCTCTATTCTTCTCTCCTCGCAGCCAACACCCCGCTCAGTAGAAATCAAAAACGTAAACCCTAGACTCTCCACGAACAGCTCATCAAACCAAAGACACAACCGACAAACTCGACTCTCTCACCTCACTCAGCCAATCACCAAACAGACACAAATAAAAGCTCTCATTCTCGCCTCTCTCAATTCTAAACAGCCACTAACAGCAGCCCACCAACAAAACGCACACACACACGTCCCTTCTTCATACAACACAGCACAAACCGAACATACACAGCAGCTACACTCGGCAAACTACCAACTAAACACACGTCTCATTCTTCACGTTCAACATAAATGCCACCTCAAAAAGCCCATTCACCGTGAAACAACACCCCTCACACCACTCACTCACCGAACAAACCAATAAACAAAAGCCATCCAAACTGTGACCAATAAAGCAATAACAAACTACCCCATAACCGAACAACAAACTGACCTGAAACAGTAACAAAAACGCCCAACAACCCCACTGAAAATAACCCAAAATAGTCCCCCAAAATAGTGAACAAATCACCCAAAAACCGTCCCGAACAGCCCCTGAAAATAAGCCCAAACTGTAGTCCAAATAGTGAAGAATACAAAGAAATCAGTGGCTAAAAACAGCGAAACGGCGAATAAAATGTTGAACCAGTGAACCGGAAAAGTGACGGAACATTAACCTTTCCGACGATGACGTAATACACTTCCAAGAAGCAACTTAAAAGGTAAGACCTGAGGGCAACCTTTGCTATTTATTTATCTTTTCAGTTAGTCATTGTTGGTTCATTCGCATGCATCATTATGTTCCACGTCTATTTTCATTTATATTGGGTTGATGATTGCCTGCTATCTCTTGCGGTATATCGGATGGAAATCCATACGTAAATTTCGTAGCTGAATCTGAATGGACGGTACTGCAGTCTGTACTTGGGATACAACTCCACGTACCGCTTGAGAAACTTTCAAGCGCGTGTTTCATTTTTTTATTTAATTTTGTTTTCATTCGTTGTTTGTGTTTATTGTTGCGCTATTTATTTTCTACATTTTGCTTTATTTATTTACGCATTGTTAATCTAGTGCGCATGGGCTAATCACGATGGATTAAAGGTCCTTCATTTAAGGGAAATGCCTAAAGGCTTACCACGATATTTTGTCAGGCCGGATGAAGTATACTTGATTGAATGTGAAATACATTCAATCGGGCATACGAGCTCTCATATAGATGTTGGCCTTGGTCGCATCTCTTTTATTATTCTGTTATTTACTTTCTGCATGTTATTGCTTTATTTATTTTTGCATTGTTAATCTAGTGCGCATGGGCTAATCATGTTGGATTAAAGGTCCTCCATTTGAGGGAAATGCCTAAAGGCTACCTTTACCTCGATATTTTACCGCGTCGAATGAAGTATAATTGATTGAATGTGAAATACGTTCAATCGGGCATACAAGGTCCCATATAGATATTGGCCTTGGTCGCATCTCTTTTATTATTCCGTTATTTACTTTCCGCATGTTATCACTTTATTTATTTATATATTGCTATTTAGTGCGCATGGGCTGATCACGTTGGATTAAAGGTCCTCTATTTGAGGGAAATGCCTAAAGGCTAACTTTAGCATGATGTTTTGCCACGCAGGATAAAGTATACTTGATTAAATGAGAACTACATTCAATCGGGCATACGAAGTCCCATATAGATGTCGGCCCTGGTCGCATCTCTTTTATTATTCTGTCATTTACTTTTTGTATATTATTTCGTTTGTTTACTTTTGCATCGTCATTTGGTGCGCATGGGCTAATCGCATTGGATTAAAGGTCCATCATTTGAGGGAAATGCCTAAAGGATACCTTTACCACAATGTTTTACCGCGCCGGGTATACAAGATCCCATATGGACGTTGGCCAAAGCTCTTGGTCACACCCTTATTCTGTTGATCTTGTTATTTGCCTTTTTGGTTGTCATTTTTCATTTTTCACTTCGCATTCATGTTGTGTTAATTCTTGAGTGTTGCCTCTTGCGATATATTGGATGGAAACCCAGACATAAATTATGTAGTAGAATCTGAATGGACGGTAGTGTAGTCTGTACTTGGGATACAACTCCACCTACCGCTTGAAAAATGCTCGCGCACGTGTTTATGTCATTTTAGATACCACTTTGGTAATCTTCGTTCGAACGTGTTTCTGAACGCTACTTGAACACATGCATTTTGTTTTACCATGCATCATATCCCGTATCGTTCGAACGCGTTTCCGAACGCTACACGAACACATATATAGTGAACAAACTTCTTTTTATCATATTTTATGCATGTTTGCCTCTTTGGTCATTTCTTTTACATTATGCACTTAATCATTTCTCTTCATTATTAACGTTTTTACTTTTATTATTTATTTACATTTTCGCACTTCTTTGTTTAATATGTTTATGGAATTATGTATTTGCTTTCATTTTTATTTACGTTTATGGGTGTGCAAACTTGTGTGTTGATTAAATTATCTTGCATCTGTTGGTTATATTATTGCATAAATCCTTTCATTACATTTGGCATAAGTAAGGGACCATTCTGAACCAAACGGTTTGAGGTCTTCCTTTGCAAGGGGTGAGTGCGGCCTTAAATCATTTCCCAATTCACACTGGGTGGCGACTCCATTTATTCTCCGATTTAGTCCCCTGAGGGCTACTCCGTACTCCCAACAGGCCGCGAGCCCGGACGGCATCGCTGTACCTCTGTACCATGTCTATAGTCTGGCAACTCCACTGGGGATAGAGAATCGGCCTCGAAATAATGTCTTGTAATGTCTGTGGTTTTTGCTTTAGTTAACCTTGTCTCATATATTTTGCACACCCTTTTTTACCTTTATGGCGTCATGTATCATTAAGTCACTTTCGCTCGAAGCGGCAGATCATTTTATGGCAACATCACTCGTTGGTACGTACCTTAGGTTATAAAAAATGTGCGCTCACTTGGTCGCTGGAACCCTTGAGTGGGGAGATCTAGTTGTGGGCAACCCTTCGCCAACGGGAGAGTATGACCTATAGTCGTATGACCTATAGAAGCCACTCTTTTATGCTTGTGTTTGAGACCATCATCATTTGGATCCAGTTGGACTTCTCATCATAAGATACGAACTTGTTGGGCCACTTAAACTGGGACGAGTTTATGTCTTAGGACGATTGGGCCAAAAGCTTCCAAAATGTCGATAGGTCACTTTGTGTTTGGGCCCCCTATCATTTGAAGTTGTTTAGCCACGTTATCGTAAAAGTGTAAACCTGTTGGGCCTTTTTTTCAACTGGGAAAATTTTTCACCTCGTAATAATATGATTGAATGCTTTAAAATGATAATGGGCCAACTTGTATGAAACCTTAATGGGCTTAGAAAGTCCAAACATGATCCAAATATGTCAGGAGCATGAGTTTGATATCCACAATGGCTTTCATCCAGAAAGGATACGCCTTGTTACGGCATATACGTATACTTTTGGATATCTCCAAGTCCATCCCCATAACCGCGATTACTGAAGGCCCAATTCATCGTTTCTAGATAATGACACGATCCTCATAATAAGCTTAGCCAAAGTCTTAAACGGGCGGTCTTTGTCTTTTACCAAGGGAAAGGGACTGAAGTGACCAAGGTCCACCCCGTAGCATAGGAGAGAACGATTTTGTGTACCCCATATTGGTGCATAAAATAAGCCATACCTAGGACAGAAATGGACTTACCACGAGTGTGGGAGAAATTGTTGGATAATATGACCCATAGCATCACTATTTGTACAGATCATAGTGTTGTTGTACAAATTAACTATGTGACAAGGAAATTGCACTCTCATCATTTGTGATTAGATCACCTTAGATATATAAATGAAGAGAGGTCCCTATGATTAGTTCCTGGATTGAGAATGATATGAGACAGTATCAGTCCACGAAGGATTAATCATTAAATATCCCTAGCCGGAGTATTATCGAGACTGGACATCGATAATGCGGAATAGGCTAGTATTGCACTTGTTCGCGTTGTGAGGGCACAACGGCATAGTTCTCATATATATAAGTATTGGATACTTATGCAAGTGCGATAGGAGGTTGTGTTTCACCGATGGTACGGGAAACAGCTTCGCTCTGGATAGACCCCTCGGAATCCCATTGGTATTATGACTATGTGTCTATGGGAGTCCGACATCAGGGTAGGTGTATTTGGTCTTAACCTGAGACTTGAACCGCTAATGCTTACGACAATCAATATACTTTAGTTGAGGTCGTCTAGGACTCTAACCGGTTCTGTGTACGCCAATACTGGGTATATTGAGAATCGTAGAGTATTGGGTGTGATGTCAAGACGGAAGTATCACTCCAGTCATAGTGGAGATGATGTCACGTAGGATACGGTATTAGTGCTCTTAAGTGCTGGCCGGCCATCGGGATATTATGACAAGGTCATGTATATCCGATTATAGAGACTAGTTACCAGACATCCGACATGTGCTTCGGACGGGGCAGACACTTATCCAGCCCCAGCCCTAGCACGTGACTATCCGATACTGGACCAATATACACGATACTTGGTATACTACGCTTGATATAGATCTTAAATATTCTTAGATGAATATGACCGGAGAATTCGGTAGACTTCGTGCTTTGCTAGAAGCCGATCTTGTCTCGTAAATCGGTAGAACGTAGTACTTGGTACATACGTGATTCGGATACTCCGACGACCGTATTTACTGCCGAATTATCCGGGGATCTCATGGGTGGCTTCCTGATAATACACCGATGATGCATAACTCGCACTCATTAATAATCTGGGATTATATAGAAGAAAGAGAAAATTAATATAGGATTAATTACGGAGATATTTTATCTGGGATAAAATATCGTCTAAAGAGAGAGAATGATTAATTTAGAATTAATCGGTAAATTAATATATTCGATATATTAAACGAAATTGGATTTCGACGCGGAATTAAAATTAGATTTTAATTCGGGCGAACGAATTAATTTAGAATTAATTCGGGCGAACGAATTAATTTAGAATTATTCGTTAGCGACGTGAATAGTGAATTCGCTAGGCGTATCATTTAATTACGACGTGACGGAAAAATTGCTAATTAGGAATTAGCGAACCCGAGCCCGAGTGTGATTGCGAGCGCATTCGTATTTTGAATTCGAGTGCGGCGACGCAAGTCACATCAAGTGTCAAATCATTCGTCACATCAAGCGTCAAATCAAAAGTCACTTTGAGTGATGTGATTGATTGATGTGATTGATTGATTGATTGAAGACACACATCAAGTCACTTTGATAAAGTGACATTGAATAGTGATGGGTGTTGTTGGAATAGTGTTGGTGGTTGAGAAGCCATTCCATTTATTTTATTTTATTTGATAATAAAAATGGTAATGCTTATTATTTTTTGGAAAAATATATAAAGCATTTTGGTAATTCATTAACAAGTCAACCATTACACAACTCATTCACTTCTTCTCTCTTTCTCACGCCCAAAAGGGCTGTTTTCTCTTCTTCTTCACAGCTCACTGCCGTGAGCTTCAATGGGAGCAATGAGTGTGTTTTTGTTGCAAAACACAAGTGCTAGCACACTTACGAGATTTGCGAAGGTGTTAGGGAGGTTCACCCATGAGGCGGGATCCGTTCGACGAAGCTTGGAGCTTGACGAAGGACCAAATTTGAAGCCAAAACAGTGAGCAACATCACTGCAGTTCACGCCCTTGGCAGTGGGGTTTTTCAAGTTTTGTTGCTTGCCGCGTCTCTCAACCGATCGATGTGAGTATTCCGCTACCTCCGTTGATGTATTCACACATGTATTTCATTGCTTGTTTGATCTTGGGACCTAGATATAAACCTAACAATGGCATCAAGAGCTTTAGGTTCAAGCATGAAATTGTAGGGCTTAAAATTGGGAACTTTGTATTTGAGCATGATTTATAAAATTGGATGTGTAAGCATGCTTAATATATGTTGTATTGAAGATTGATTTGATCAATTTCAAGAAAATGTGTTTTGAACAATTTTCCCCAAATTGGAGTGTTGGCCGAATGTAATGTGAATTTTTGATTCTTGGAATTTTTTGATTTTGATTCATTGGATGAGTTAGAATCATGTAGGATGATGTTAATTTGAAGTCAATTAGATTGAATTTTGAATTGAACATAAATCCCCAAAATGTATATGTTGGCCGAATTCCATATGCCCTTTAATGTCTTGGTAATTTTGATTTTGAACAATTGGATGTGTTGGAAATCATTTAGGATGTTGATTTAATGTCGATTGTGGGTTCGATTGGATTGAAACCAAATCGGACACAAAATCCCTCATTTGGCCGAGAGCTTTAAAGCATGTAATGGGTTTGATTTTTTCATTTATGTGTTGGACATGTGATGATGATAATGAACATGATTAATTGGACTAATTTCATGTTTTGGAAATATTGATTTGGGTGATTAATCATGTAATGCACTTTAGGTAATTAAATTGCGAAATTGGATTTGTGTAATTTAATGAATTAGGCCTTTAAATATGATTTGGGCTTATTAAGTTGTAATTGGGGTTATTGGGCTTGATTTTATCAAGTTGGATTTAGGCCAAATGGATTGGATCCAATTGGGCCCAAAACCTTAACCATAAAGCCCAAATGCAACTTATAAACCTTTAAAGTTTAATTGGGCCTAATGGGCCTAAATTGATTTCTCGGCTTATGGGGTTACTCCTTGATTGGGCTTTGGTTGCCGAAGCCCACGCCTTAAAGAGATTAATTAAAGCCCATTAGACTTGAATTGAATTGACGTTGGACGTTAATCGGGCTTTGAGACCCGACGCGATTAAATTTGGAATTTAAGTCGAAAAGGTTTATTAAATAAAGTGTAAAATTTAATTTGGAATTGAATAGTGAATTAGTATTAAATACATGTTAAATTGGATTTAATGATGTAGTTTAATTTAATTCATGAATTCGTACTTTGAGTACTTATTCGCAAAAATGAGTTTGACTCGAGCAAAATCAAATCGTTGTTTGAACATTGGATGATCACATAATTATCAGATTAATTAATTTGATTAGATTGATTGATAGCATGCTTATGTGTGAATACGTGGTTGTGATGAATGAATAATGTATATCGGATGGATATTAGTCGGGTGGGGCAATTTGGAAATTGTTGTAATAAATTCGATTATTAAATTGGACCTGCGTGTCCAGCCTTATCACCTCTATTCTCTTTGTATTCTCTTCTCACCTATTCCCCTCAATGTAAATGAGGTTTCTTTAGAAGTGTAGTGTAACGGGTAGAAGTAATACAAGTGCTAGCTTGAGTGAGAAAGTGAGAGATTTGATCTAGGATCAATATGTTAAGTATCCATCCGCATATCATTATTATTTTATTTTATGCGCTTTATTATGTATGTTAGAATGCATGTTTAAGGGTGTATGTTGATGAGACCTAAACAAAGATAATTAAATTGGTAGCCAATTTGCACGCGAAAAGCCCTCATCAAATATCATGCGTCTTTTCCTTCCATTGAGTGATTCTTGCTCAAGATCCTAGATTGGCATGGGTTGTTGGCCAAAGTCAAGCCCTTGTCCGTCGAAGATGTGTTTGAATCACGAAGCTTTGTTCCATATTGGTGTCCTGTCCAAGTTGTGGTTTGTTGGCCAAAGTCAAGACCACTTCTTGTCCAACGACATTGATTACGAAGCTTCCATGGTCAATGAGTCCGCGCTTGACTGGGATCATTAGGTTTGTTGTGCCAAAGCCAAGGCCTAGTTGATTCAGAGGAAAAAGGTTAGGGTATATATTCGATATATAGGCATATATAAGATATATGTTTCGGACTTGGATGTCCACCTACTGGATCTAGGCGTTGGATGAGATCCAATTGATCTTTGAGATCTACCTAGTTAATTATCATACAATTTGTTGGCCAAAGTCAAGATTGTGTGATATTTAACGGGATCCTAGCCCACTAGGAAACACGGTTTCCCGAGTACTCGACAGAGGGTTAGAGCTCGACGAAAATAATGGGAGGCAAGAATTGAATTTGCAATATTCGTTCAATTACTCGCCAAACGCCCTCAACATAAATATCACTCGTCATATATTAAAAAGTATTAGTTGGACTAATATTTATTGTTGTTTTAATAAAAAGTTGGACTGTATTATAATTGATTATATATAATTGGATTATATTAATCAATATATTTGAATTAATTAATTTCAGTTTACAGTTGATTTTATAATTGGATTATAGTAATCAATGTAATTGAGGTTAATTAATTTGGATTATATTTGATTATATAGTTGGACTATTATAATCATTATAAAATATAGTACCACTAATCATTGATTAAATAGTTGGACTATTGAAATCAAGAAAGAATTGAAAAGTTGGATATTTAAAATATAATCTGGGATTAAAATATTTTAAATGATTTAATTTTCAAATTTGGAATAAATAATAGGTTACTTTATTTGATAAAATAACTTATTATACCTTAAGCCCCCAAAAATTAAGCAAAATAAGTAGAGCATAAATCTTTGGAAGATTTATGTGATGATGACTTTAGTGCTTAATTTAATATACTTGTCATATATCTAATTTTAGATTTAAGAAGTATTAAAATTGCAATTTATAATTCTTGGAGATTAATTGACTATTCTAGAGAAGATAAAGTCAAAGTTTGCAATTGGGCATGTAGCACGAGGTGCACATCGTTTCGATATTCTAAAACCCAAGGCTTGGCCTAAGGTTCCTGAAATATTGAAAAGAATAATTGACATATCCAAAGTGACTACCATTTGATATGGCAGACACGAAGGAATTAAAGAAAGGGCGGCTCTTACTTTAAAAATGATTGTCAAAGTTATGTTCACTACTAGTATTGAAATTAGATTTTAAATACTTAGTGTGGTACATAAAATATATGTATTGATGTTCAGAATCTGCTTTGAGCAGGATACTGACTTCAAGCTGAGATTGCTCTGCGAATCGGAAACGGGACGACGAAGTCGCTGTTTCGACCGTAGATACCTAAGTTTAGGAACTACCCTTCGGGTGTGTACTTAAATTAGGAACTGTTATAAGGTAACTAGTTTGACTAGAGACATTATCTTTATATCAGTGTTTAATCCATTGTGGATAAAACCTTTATATTTTAGAACACTAAAGTGTTTCATTATATAAAGATGATATTAAGATAAACACATTAGATGTGAATAATAGAATTTATATTCTTAATATAATTAAAATCTCAAACATATAAAATGACAAATAAATAGCTCAAATTGATTTGATCAAGTAGAGACTTATTTGTGGCATTGTTTTCTGGGACACAATTAAACAAGACTCGTATATCCACACTTTTGAAGAGTGGTACTAGGACTGATTTGACTATTCAAATAAAGTCTACGAATCTAGTTTATTAGGTAAAGTACCTAAAACACTATTTACTTGGTAATAGTGAAAATGCCATCGATCTGTTAGCCCTATTCATTGTGAAGAAAGTGGGCCCATATCTAGCTAGGCTAGATGTGAACATGAATATTTCGTGACCTTAACGGATGTGGCATCACGTTATGGTTATGTGTTTCTTTTGAAGAACACAGATCGGAAACTATTAGAGTTTCGACACGAAGTAGATAAACAGATCGACTATAGTATTATGCCGTCACGGTAAGACCGTAATGGAAAATACTTAAGCAGTAAGTTTCAAATATACATGAAAGAGTATAGTATTCTTTCAGATGAGGACTCCTCCCGAGACACGTCAGTTTGACGGTGTGTCCGAACTGAAAACCGAATTTTGTTGGACATGATAAGGTTTATGACTAGTCGCTCTGAGCTATCATTTCCTTCAAACAGGATATGTATTAACAGTGCAAAACTTATTTAGAATAAGGTTCCATATAAATCTGTTTGACAGATATCATATAGGATATGAACAGGAAAGAAACAGGGTTTCTCATTCCTAATAATTTGGGTATGCCGGGCATAACGTTTGGATGATACCAAATTAAAACCCAAATTAGATAAGTGTCAATCATAAGTTATCCTAGGGAAAACCATAAGTATAATGCTTATAAATCTCACATGAGAACAATATGATTGTTGCTCACCATGCGGTTTTCCTAAGAGGAATACCGATATGCAGTGGTAAGTGGGAGGACAGTAAAACTCGATGAAAATCGGGGTAAATACTGTTCAAGGCATGAAGTCCATAATGGAACATAATAGTTCATCAAGGATGAAACTAAACCATTAGTCTTCGAATACACAAGAACCGCGTAGATCGGAGAATCAGAAAACAACCTGGGGTATGGGTTTCTGATGTAACCCCTTAAAGATGTAAATCTTATTGAGGAATACCAACCGACTACGTAGAGGAAGTGATACAAGGTATCAACTCCCTTTTATGGCAAAGTGACATGAGTCCGAAATGGATTCCATGTATAACAACTATGTTTGGATACTAGTTGATGTACCGTAAGGCATTGTGCCTATTGGTACAATGAAAGTCTTCAAGGAAGACATACATCGATGGCAACATACCACGTACTAAGCTAGGCTTGACGAGAAAGGTATCGTTATCAACATTATGTTAATAACGGTTCAACCTTTTACATGTTGCCATAGTAAATCCATTTTAATTATGCTTGTTGATACTGCATATTTCATTTATGAAATACGTTAGTTAAAGATCAAAATCGCTTTCCTGAAAAGGAAACCTTTTGGAGGATGTTTACAACATCCTGACGATTTTGTATAACCGACAAACAAGGTTTGCGGGTTATTCGATCCATGTTTGGATTGGAGCAAGCATAAGGTTCTTGGAACTGTCGTTTTGAAATAATCATAATGGTTTATGATTTGACTCAAAACGAAATGATTCTTGTGTATATAAGGAAGTTAGTGGGAGAGCACTGATAATGAAATTCCCATAATGCAGTTGATGAAAGCTTGGCTTTCATAGAAATTCTCCGTAGAATTCTTGGGAGTAACAAACTTTATTCAAGGAATAAAGATCTACTGGGATAGATTTGGAGTTGTTAACACTCTCTGGGAAATTATACATTAAAATGTACTTGATATGGTGTTCTTATACGATTTGAGCATATGGAGTCACAATCAGGACAATCCAAGTGATAGTCACTGGATTGAAGTTAATGACATATATTAGTATCTCAGAGAACTAAAGATGTTGTCTTAAGCTATGGAGAAGGAGAACTTGAAGTGACTGGGATCACTGCCGCAAGTTTCCAAACAGTTAAATACTGCGGTACTATAAAGTTTGAATAACGGGACAGTGAGCTGGAAATCTTCCGAGCAAGATAATGTTGCCGAATAAACAACAAATGCGGATTATTACTGCAAGCTGAGGCAGTAGTAAGAAGCCATTTGGGTCGATAATAAATCTAATTAGATTAGATATAGTTCTGTTAGCAGCTGAGCTAGGCGTCAGCACAAGGCTAAAGAATTAAAGGTCTCATCGACGATCCAGATATATACTTCTATATTCATCTGATTCGTTCGGATCATACATCGTGGGGATGTGATGATCGTATAAATCGCGTCAGAGGATAATCATACAAATCCGCTGACAAAAACCTTTTCTCAGCAATTTGAGCGAACCGTACATAGTTCGGGGTGTACACAACTTGAGTGACGGCTATGTGCCAAGTGGGAGATTGTTGGATAATATGACCCATAGCGTCACTATTTGTACAGATCAGTGTTGTTGTACAAATTAACTATGTGACAAGGAAATTGCACTCTCATCATTTGTGATTAGATCACCTTAGATATATAAATGAAGAGAGGTCCCTATGATTAGTTCCTGGATTGAGAATGATATGAGACAGTATCAGTCCACGAAGGATTTAATCATTAAATATCCCAGCCGGAGTATTATCGAGAATGGACAACGATAATGCGGAATAGGCTAGTATTGCACTTGTGCGCGTTGTGAGGGCACAACGGCATAGTTCTCATATATATAAGTATTGGATACTTATGCAAGTGCGATAGGAGGTTGTGTTTCACCGATGGTACGGTAAACAGCTTCGCTTTGGATAGACCCCTCAGAATCCCATTGGTATTATGACTATGTGTCTATGGGAGTCCGACATCAGGGTAGGTGTATTTGGTCTTAACCTGAGACTTGCACCGCTAATGCTTATGACAATCAATATACTTTAGTTGAGGTCGTCTAGGACTCTAACCGGTTCTGTGTAAGCCAATGCTGGGTATATTGAGAGATCGTAGAGTATTGGGTTGATGTCAAACGAAGTATCACTCCAGTAATAGTGGAGATGATGTCACGCAGGATACGGTATTAGTGCTCTTAAGTGCTGGCCGGCCATCGGGATATTATGACTCCAGTCATATAATGGAACCTTTAAGTACTTATTCGCAAAAACGAGTT
>SKCR01036426.1:0-56542 GCA_019454045.1 Zanthoxylum bungeanum | reverse complement strand
CTGCATTTTCACTTAAAAGTTTCCAACAACTTCAACAAATCAAACCTTATTCTTTTGGCTCTACTTATCATTCTATTTTACTAAATCTATTCCCTGTGGATCAACCCCGGACTTACCGGGTTATTTTATTATTTCGAAACTCTTATACTTGGGAGTAAAAAACCATTTTTGAGCGTGTCAATCGCCACCATCGACTTTCTGATATGAGGAAAATATCTTATTATTTGCACATATATGGCGAGTAGCTCTAGTGTCTATCCACCATTCTTTCAGGTTCCTAACCAAATTGGCTTCAGTTACAACTGTAGATAGGTTCAACTCTGAGATTTCATAAATTAATCGATGATCTTTAGTAATATGGGCCTCAATTTTTTTCTTGCCCTTGTCTTGAGAATTCTTGTTTCTATAGTCCTTTGTCATGTGACTGCTTTTCACACAAACGTTGCACTTCCCCTTAAACTTCTTGTTTGCTTGGTGAGAATCAGTGCCACTATTCTTTCTCTTTTTTCCACTCTTACACCCTCGACGATGTTGGCCTTAGACTCCATAATCCTATAGCTAGTCTTCCCAAACTTCTTGTTGTCCTCTTCGATTTGCAACCGAACTCATAGGTCTTCAAGACTCATATATTTCTTCTTGTATTTCAGTTACTCCTAAAGTCCTTCCACGATGGAGGTAATTTCTCAATGATTATGGCAACTTGAAATGTCTCGCAAAGTTTCATTCATTCATCCAATATTTCATAAATGATCAACTGTAGTCACCCAACTGAGACATTACGTTCTTGAATCTACCATTTGGTAGTACATGAACCTACCCACGATAAATTTCTTTTATCCGACATCATCTGTTTTGTACTTCTTCTCAATAAATTCCTAAAGAATCTTCGCTAAAGTCATGCCTTGGTACACATTGTACAGAGTGTTATCAAGAACACCTAAGAGGTAGTTCTTGTATAAGAAGTCGTATTGCGACCATGCTTCAATTCGTAGTTTCCTAGCCTCTTCAGTTTCTCCATCCACAGGGTCATGGGGAATTTCCTTGAGAATCTTAGCCACCTGCAGTGTGGTCAGGTAGAACAATATTTTGCTCAGTCACTGTTTGAAGTTTCATCCACTGAACTTATATGTATTCTCTCTATGAGCGACTGATACTGTGATATTTTGAGTAGCCATATGTCACTGGAAATGAAACAATAACCAATAAGTTTACAAAAGATGAATTACACAAAGATCAACTGTATGATCTTGTTTATGTGTTACACTAAGAATCCATTTGTTATAATTTTGGACAGTAGTACCAAATAGGTCATTGAATTTGTGACTAAAATTTTTTATGATATGTGAACAAACGAAAATTCTCAGAGGACGAGAGGGGTCTGGGATAACCACTTAAATTCATGCCCACTTAGGCTCTTATCGCCTTAGTGGCAGAATTTCCATAATCACTTTCTCAATAGAAAATCTTAGGCATTCAATCTTAGTGTTACACTACAATTCTCAAGTTTAAGTTTAACAATTATATAAGGTATGAAGTCAATCAAGCTTGGAAGGAATTATTTGTGTAAAACTAGACCAAGTCTTTCATGATACACTTTAAATTCTTACCAAGTATGCAACAATCAATGAACAAGAATAAGAAATTTTCAACTTTATCACATTATATATTAGGTGTATGCATGTGATAATTGAACACCTTCATATTAACTATAACATATACTACCAAGTTTACAAAAGTTCAATATATGAGTTTACTAAGTTAATATTAAACTATGCATATATTCAATTTATGTATATATTACCAAATTTTTATAATTGAAATATGTATTATATATGACAAATATCTGTGAATTTATACAAACTAAATTATGTATGTTTTTTTTTACCAAAATTAATTTAAATCTCAAAATTTTCCAGATACGACTTGCGTTAGTGTCACGTTCGTTCATTTGTTCGAACGAATCTTTTCAGAGAGTTCACATATGTGGCATTTGATAACGTGTTTGTTGGGTTTTCTAGGTCAAACCAAGATCAATTTAAGCAATGAAAAGTATGAATACATCAAAGTAAAGTTGTGGAATACTCACTTTGATCAGCTTTTGCGATGCGATGAACAACCAAAAATTTCGTGTTCCCTTGATGAAGCTCTCGGCCAAGCCCTTGTTTTTGTGCTCCATGATTTTCGGTCAAGCTCCAAGCTTGGGAAAGGATTCCATGCTCAAGGGTTTGTTTCCCTATCACCTTTGGATGACTCTTTAGTGTGCTAGCACGTTGGAAAATTTGCCACAAATCTTCCTTTACTTCTTCTTTATTCTCGGCATTCTAGGAAAAAAATGGAGAGAATTTTGGCCCTTGGCCGAATGTGGAGAGGAGGAAGAAAGAGGTGGTGAGTTGTGTGTGTTGTGTAATCTAATACACAAAAATGAAAGTCAAATATCAAAATAATAAAATATGATATATGTCTTTCAACCATCACATAAGTGTGTTTCACACTCAACCATCAACCAACAACTTCCATCACATTAAAGTGATAAAGTTGACTAGTGATGTGACGCTAGATGTGACTTGTGGGCCCCACTTGATTCGAAATACGAGTGGGCCCGCAAACACTCCCGGGCTCGGGTTCGCTAATTTCGAATTAACAAATTTTCCGTTGCGGCGTAATTAAATCAAATTTAATTAAATAATTATGCCTAGCAAAATTACTATTCACGTCGCTAGCGAATTAATTCTAAATTAACTCGTTTGCCTGAATTAAAATCTAATTTTAATTCCGCGTCGAAATCTTATTTCGTATAATATATCAAATATATTCTTTTATCGATTAATTCCAAATTAACTGTTCTCTCTCTTTGATTAATATTTTATCCCAGCTAAAATATCTCTGTAATTAATCCCATATTAATTTTCTCCCTCTATTAAATAATCCCAGATTAATAATGTGCGAGTCATACGTCATCAGTGAATCTTCGGGAAGCGGCCCATGAGATCCCCGGATATGTTGGCAGTAAATCCAATCGTCGGACTATCCGAACAGGTACGTACCTAGTACTACGTTTTTACCGATTTACAAGACATGGTTGGCTTCTAGCAAAGCACCGTGCCTACCCAATTCTCCAGATATATTCTTAAAGGAATATGTAATATGTATCAGGCATAGTATACGTAATATTGCATATTGCAATCCAGTATCGGATGTCACGTGTTAGGCCTAGGGCTGGAATTGTGTCTGCCCCGTACGAAGCACATGTCGGATCTCTGGTAACTAGTCTCTATAATCGAATAATCATGACCTAGTCATATTATCCCGATGACTGCAGTACAAAAGAGTACTAGTTTCGTATCCTACGTGACCATCATCTCCACTATGACTGGAGTGATACTTCCTTCTTGACATCACACCCAATACACTACGATTCTCAATATACCCAGAAGAGGCGTACACAGAACCGGTTAAAGCCCTGGACGACCAAAACCAAAGTATATTGATTGTCGCAAGTATTAGCGGTGCAAGTCTCAGGTTAAGACCAAATACACCTACCCTGATCCGGACTTCCATAGACACATAGTCATACTACCAATGGAATTCCGAGGGGTCTATCCAGAGCGAAGCTGTTTCCGTACCATCGGTAAACACAACCTCTTATTACACTTGCATGAGTATCCAATACCCAAATATATGAGAACTATGCCGTTATGCTCCCACAACGCGCACAAGTGTAATACTAGTATATTCCACATTATCAATGTCCAATCTCGATAATACTACGACTAGGGATTATTTAATGATTAAACCTTCGTGGATTGATAATGTCTCATATCATCTCAATCCGGTACTAATCATAAGAACCTTTTATCATTTATATATCTTAGTAATCTAATTACAAATGATAAAAGAGCAATTTCCTTTGTCAAATAGTTAATTTGTACAACAACACCATGTTCTGTATAAATAGTGATGATATGGGTCATAATTGTCCAAAAATCTCCCACTTTGCCTATATCCAATCACTCAAGTGTCTTACACTTGAACTATGTACGAGTCGCTCAAACTTCTGCTGAGAAACTGCTTTCGTCAGCGGATTTGCAATGTTATCATCTGATGCGATTTATTCGATCATCACATCGCCATGATGTATGATCCGAACGAATCAGATGAATAATTGAAGTATATACTTGGATTGTTGATGAGACCATTAATTCTTTAGCCTGTGATGTAGCCTAACTCAACTGCTAACAGAACTACTCCTAATCTAATTAGGATTATTATCAATCCAAAAGGCTTCTATTGCTGCCTCAGATGCAGCAATATTCCGCTTTTGTTATTTATTCGGTAACAGTATCTTGCTTGGAAGATTTCCAGCTCACTGTTCCGTTATTCAAACTATATAGTACCCCTTATTACGACTTATAGTCGTTTTCATCGGTTTGGAAACTTGCAACGGTGAACCCAGTCACTTTAAGTTATCCTTCTACATAGCTTAAGACAGCATCCTTAGTTCGTCTAAGATACTCAATGATGTTCTTAACATCAATCCAGTGACTATCACTTGGATTGGCCTGATTGTGACTCCATATGCTCAAAGCATGTGAGACACCAGGTCGCGTACATTTATTTCAATGTACGAGTTCTCGGAAAGTGCCAACAACCTTTAGATCTATCCCAGTAGATCTTTATTCCTAGAATAAAGGTTGTCTCTCTCAAGAATTCTACGGAGAATTTTTCATGAAAGCCAAGCTTTCACCGATTGTATTATGGGAATATCATTTCCAAGAAATGATATATCATCACTATGTAGGACAATCACTGTCAGTGCGCTCCCACTAACATCCTAATATACACAAGAATCATATCAGTTTTGAATTAAATCATATACCATTATGATTACATCAAAACTATAGTTCCAAGAACTCAATGCTTGCTTCAATCCATCAATGGATCGAATTAACTTGCAAACCTTGTTTGCTCGTTTTGGTATGACAAAACCGTCAAGATGTTGCAAACATCCTCCAAAAGGTTTCCGTTTAAGGAAAGCGGTTTTGACGTTCAGCTGTCATATTTCATAAATGAAACGCGCAGCATCAGCAAGCATTATCCAAATGGATTTTAACCATGGTAACAAATAAAAGGTTTCGTCATAATCGACACAATGTTGATAACGATACCTTTTCCCTACAAGCCTAGCTTTGTACGTTGATATGTTGCCATCTATGTATGTCTTCCTTGAAGACTCATATAGTACCAATAGGCACAATGCCTCCCGGTACTACAACCAGTATCCAAACATGGTTAGTTTACATGGAATCCATTTCGGACATCATGGCACTTTGCCATAATAGGGAGTCGATAACTTGTATCACTTCCTCATACGTAGTCAGTTCGTGTTCCTCAATAAGATTGACATCTTTATGAGGTGAGATCAGAAACCCATATCTCCCAGGTTGTTTTCTGACTCTCTCCGACTTACGCGGTTCTTGTGTATTCGAAGATTATGGTACAATTTCGTCCTTGATGAACTGTTTATGTTCCATTTCAGAATCGGTGCCTGGAACAGTATTACTCCGATTTTCATCGAGTTTTACTTTCCTCCCACTTACCACTGCATATAGGTATTCCTCTTAGGAAAACCGCATGGCGAGCAACAATTACATTGTTCTCTAGTGAGTTGTATAAGTACTATACTTTGATTTCCCTAGGATAACCTACAATTTAGGCACTTATCCGATTTGGGTTCTAGTTTGGTATCATCCAAACATATGCCTAGCATTCCCAAATCTTCAGGAATGAGAAAACCCGGTTTCTTTCCTATTCATATCTAATATGAAATATGTCTAACATATTTTTATGGAACCTTATTCAAAATAAGTTTTGCACTGTTTAATGCGTATCCCTTGAAGGAAAATGGTAGCTCAGAGCGACTCATGAATAACCTTATCATGTCCAACAAAATTCGGTTTCTCAGTTCGGACACACCGTCAAATTGAGGTGTTCCGTGAAGAGTCCTCAGTGAAAGAATACTATACTTTTTCAAGTATTCAAGAAACTTATTGCTTAAGAATTTTCCATCATGGTCTAATCATGATGTTTTAATACTTTAGCCGATCTATCTGTCTACTTCGTGTCGAAACTCTTTGATTTCATCAAAAGTTTCCGATTCGTGTTTCAAAAGAAACACATAACCATAACGGGATGCCACATCCGTAAAGGTTAAGAAGTGTTCATATCCACCTCTAGCCTAGCTAGATATGGGCCCACTTACATCACTATGAACGAGGGCTAACAGATCGGTGGCACTTGCACTTTTACCAAGTAAAAAAGGTGTTTTAGGGACTTTGCCCAATAAACTAGATTCGTAGACATCATTTGAATAGAATCAAATTCATCCTAGTATCCACTCTTCAAAAGTGTGGATATACGAGTCTTGTTTAATGTGTCTCAGACAACAATGCCACAAATAAGTCTCATCTGATTGAATCAGTTTGAGCTATTTGTTTGTCATGTTATATGTTTGAGATTTATTTATATTCAAAATATAAATACTGTTATTCACATCTAATGTGTTATCTCAATATCATCTTTATAAAATAAAACACTTTAGTGTTCTAGAATATAAAGGTATATCCGCAACGGATTATACTCTGATATAGAGATATGTTTCTAGTCAAACTAGTTACATTTTAACAGTTTCTTAATTTAGGTAAACACCCGAAGGGTAGTTCATAAACTTAGGTTTCTACGGTTAAAACAGCGACTCTCATCCCGTTTCCGACTCGCAGGTAAATCTCAACTGAAGTCAGTATCCTGCTAATCAGCAGATTCTGCACATCAGTATATATTTATGTACAATACTTAGTATCAAAATCCAATTTTGAAACTAATAGTGAACATGTTTATGACAAATATATTTGAAGTCGGAGCCTTGCCCGTCTTCACTTCCTTCATGTCTGCCTTGTCTATACGGCAGTCACGCATCCAGTGACCCCGTTTGCCACAGTTTAGGCAGACATCTTGGGATATGTCATTTGTCTTCCTAGAAGACTTGTGATGATTTTACCTTTGCCCATTTTAGAAGCTCTGGCTGTTCCTCCTAGAGTATAGCCATCAACTCTTCAAGAGTTTACTCTTGGTTCACAATGAACCTGCCCCAGCTTTCGGGTAGAGACTATAAGATCAAATCTTTGGTAGTCTCGGCCACGTAGGTAATGCCCAGCTAAACTAGCTGATCGATGTCAGTAATCATCTGCGACACCTAGTGCTCAACAGATGTACCCTCTGACACACACGAGCGAAAGAGATCCTTATGCAATTTTGTACTTCTAAGATCTAAGAATAGATCTATGAAGATCTTTAATTTCATCATCAAGGTATAAAGATCTAATCCTTAGTTTGACGATGGAATTAAAGTGTCATTGCATTAAGCATAATGGATTGAGCACTAAAGTTATCATTACATGAATATTCCAAATATCATGTTCTACTATTTGCTTAACTCCGGGCTTAGGCCCGAGATGTTTCTTTATCAAATAAAGTAACTCCTCAGTTCCCAGGACTATCATGAGGTTTTATTCCCAATTTGAAAATTAAAGCCGTTTAATGACATTTTCACCCAGGATTATGTTTTAAACACTAATCTTTCAGTTATCTTGATTGCTATAGTCCAACTATCCAATCAACGATTTCAGGTACTATTTAATATAATGATTACTATAGTCTAACTATATAATCAACTATAATTTAATTATTTAAATTCAAATATATTGATTACTATAATCCAATTATATAATCAACTATAATTTGAAGTAGTTTGAATACAGTCTAACTGTTTAATTAAAACAATGATTAAATATTAGTCCAACTAATATATTTATTAATATATTGACGAAAAAAATTGAAATGGGCGCGTATTGGCAAGTATCTAAACGAAATTGCAAATTTAATACTTGCCTCCCACTATTTTTCGGCGAGCCTTTAACCCTCTGTTGAGTACTCGGGAAACCTTGTTTCCTAATGGGCTAGGATCCCGTTAAATAACACACAACCTTGACTTTGGCCAACAAATTGTATGATATTTAACTAGGTAGATCTCTAAGATCAATTGGATCTCATCCAATTCCTAGATCCAGTAGGTGGACATCCAAGTCCGAAACATATATCTAATACATGCCAATATATGCCAATATATTTTCCTAACCTTTTTTCCTCTTATGGCACAATAAACTTAATGATTCCAGTTAAGCGGGACCCATTGACCTTGGAAAGCTTCGTAATCGATGTCGATGGACAAGAAATGATCTTGAATTTGGCCAACAAATCACAACTTGGACAAGACATGTGATATGGAACAAAGCCTTCATGATTCAAACACATCTGCGATGGACAAAGGCCTTGACTTTGGCCAACAAACCAGTGCCAATCTTGGATCTTGAGTAAGAATCACTCAATGGAAGGAAAACGCTTAATATATATTGAGGGTTTTTCGCGTAATTAGCAACCAATTAATTATCTTTGATTAGGTCTCATCATACACCCTTAAACATGCATTCTAAAAAACATAATAAGGCGTGTAAATAAATTTAATAATGATATGCGGATGGATATTTAAAACACTTGTTCCTAGAACAAATCTCTCCATTTTCTCTCTCCGCTAGCACAAATCTTACTTCTAAAGAAACCTCATTTACATTGAGGGGAATAGGTGAGAAGAGAAATACAAAGAGTCAATAGGTAATAGGCTGGACAAGCAGGTCCAATTTAATAAATTCTAAATTTATTACAATAATTTCCAAAATTGCCCTCACCCATCTAATGTCCATCTGATATACATTATTCATACATCACATCCATGTATTCACACAAAGCATGTTATCAATCAATCTAATCCAATTAATTGATCTGAAATTAATGACCATCCAATGTTCAAACAACGATTTGATTTTGCGCGAGTCCGACTCGTTTTAAGAATAAGTACTCAAAGTACGAATTCTTGAATTATATCAAACTACAACATTAAATCCAATTTAATTTGTATTTAATACTAATTCTATATTTAATTCCAAATTAAATAATTACATTTTATTAATGTGCCTTTAGCGACTTAGATTCTAAATCTAATCTTTACGGGTCTCAAAGCCCAATTAACATCCAATGTCAATTTAATTAAAGTCCAATGGGCTTTCAATTAATTTATAAGGCATGGACTTTGGTCAATATGGGTCAAACCCAAATACCAAAGCCCAATTAAGGAATCACCATTATTTGCCAAAAATCAATTTAGGCCCATTAGGCCCAATTAAAATTTTAAAGGCCCAACCAAACCCATTAAGCCCAATTCCAAATTTAGCCCAATTAATTTAATTACAATATTCCAAATTTCACAATTAAATTAATCAAAGTGTATAGCCATGATTAATTAACCAAATTAACATTTCCAAAATACCAATTTATATAATTAATCATGCTTATTATCATCAACACATGTCCAACACAATTGAATCAAAAAATCAATTCATTTTCCATGCTTCAACTCACGGCAATTAGGGTATTTATGTCCGATTTCGATTTTAATCCAATTAAATCCTAAATCAACATTTCTCAAGTCTTTCAAACTCATCCAATGATTTAAAAAATAAAAATCACCATGACATTAGGGTAAGCTCACATTCGGCCAAGCCAAACATTTGGGGAAAAATTCATCCAATTCAATTTTCATCAAATTGACCATGCATAACACTATGTTATCATCATTCAAGCATATTCAAACAATCAATTTCATCCAAACATGCTCAAATTAATTTTACCCAATTTTAACCCTAAATCAATTTTCATGCTTAAACAAGGCTCTTGATACCATTGTTGGGTTTTCTAGGTCAAACCAAGATCAATTTAAGCAATGAAAAGTATGAATACATCAAAGTAAAGTTGCGGAATACTCACTTTGATCGGCTTTTACGATGCGAGGAACAACCAAAAATTTCTTGCTCCCTTGATAAAGCTCTCGGCCAAGCCCTTATTTTTGTGCTCCATGATTTTCGGTCAAGCTCCAAGCTTGGGAAAAGATTCCATGCTCAAGGGTTTGTTTCCCTATCACCTTTGGATGACTCTTTAGTATGCTAGCACCTTGGAAAATTTGCCACAAATCTTCCTTTGCTTCTTATTTGTTCTCGGCATTTTGGGAAAAAATGGAGAGAATTTTGGCCCTTGGCCGAATGTGGAGAGGAGGAAGAAGAGAGGTGGTGAGTTGTGTGTGTTGTGTAATCTAATACACAAAAATGAAAGTCAAATATCAAAATAATAAAATATGATATATGCTTTCAACCATCACATAAGTGTGTTTCACACTCAACCAACAACTTCCATCACATTAAAGTGATAAAGTTGACTAGTGATGTGACGCTTGATGTGACTTGTGGGCCCCACTTGATTCGAAATGCGAGTGGGCCCGCAAACACTCCGGGCTCGGGTTCGCTAATTCCGAATTAACGAATTTTCCATTGCGACGTAATTAAATCAAATTTAATTAAATAATTGTGCCTAGCAAAATTACTATTCACGTCGCTAGCGAATTAATTCTAAATTAACTCGTTCGCCCGATTTAAAATCCAATTTTAATTCCGCGTCGAAATCTAATTTCGTATAATATATCGAATATATTATTTTATCGATTAATTCCAAATTAATCGTTCTCTCTCTTTAATTAATATTTTATCCCAGATAAAATATCTCCGTAATTAATCCCAGATTAATTTTCTCTCTCGATTAATTAATCCTAGATTAATAATTTTCGAGTCATACGTCATCAGTGAATCTTCGGAAAGCGACCCATAAGATCCCCGGATATGTTGGCAGTAAATCTGGTCGTCAGACTATCCGAACACGTACGTACCTAGTACTACGTTTTTACCGATTTACAAGACATGGTTGGCTTCTAGCAAAGCACCGTGCCTACCCAATTCTCAAGAAATATTCTTAAAGGAATATATAATCTGTATCAGGCGTAGTATACATAGTGTTGCGTATTGCGATCCAGTATCGGATGTCACGTGCTAGGCCTGGGGCTGGAATTGTGTATGCCCCGTACGAAGCACATGTCGGATCTCTGGTAACTAGTCTCTATAATCGGATAATCATGACCTAGTCATATTATCCCGATGACTGCAGTACAAAAGAGTACTAGTTCCGTATCCTACGTGACCATCATCTCCACTATGACTGGAATGATACTTCCTTCTTGACATCACACCCAATACACTACGATTCTCAATATACCCAGAAGAGGCGTACACAGAACCGGTTAAAGCCCTGGACGACCAAAACCAAAGTATATTGATTGTCGCAAGTATTAGCGGTGCAAGTCTCAGGTTAAGACTAGGGATGGCAATTTTACCCGTAAACCAGCAAAAACCCGCCCGCAATGGGTAGGATTTGGTAAATATATTAGTGGGTGCGGTGTGGGTTTGGTAATTTAAAGAAGAACCCACTGCGGGTTTGGTATTCAAGAAAAAAATGCGGGTATCCGCATACCTGCAATAATAATTTTTATTAATTAATATTTTTAGGATAATATAAAAAAAACCTTCATATAAAAACAACTAACAAAACCTAAACCTAAAATATTAATCCGTAGTTCCACACTCCTACTCAGCCGCAGCCCGCAACCTGCCCAACTGAAGATTTTTTGCATGACTATTATTGTTTTTTTAATCACACTTGTTAATAAAATTATAATACAAAAATTTGGATTAAGTTCACATGATCAGAAACGGGAGAGGAGCAAAATAAGCTAGTGTTTGCTGCAACTTCAGTAGCTTTCCTGCTTCTTCATTACACTTACACCACTTGAGCCTTGTAAGCATCACTTTCATTAACTTAGCATAAAAAGTATGACCAAAGGTTGATGATTACTTTTTAGCTTATTATCGATTGAGTTGGCTAACTTAGATCATTATAATTATGAAGGGAAAAACTTGTTTTAATTATGTTTATATGAAAAAATAAACATATGGTACCGAGTCTTTCATAAATTATGTTATCTATGTATTGTATATACATACATTGCATGTTGTATATGTCAAATGAAAAACAAATGTGAAAACTACAGCTAGCAATTAAAAAGAAATTATTTAATTAAAAGATTATATTATTAAGAAGGCAAAGTAATTCAATATTTTAAAAACCCGCAAAATATCCGTTGGGTACCAATGCGGGTTTGGTAATTTATTTTTATATGTGGTGCGGGTTTGGTAATGAAAATTAAAACCCGCAACGGGTATGGTGCGGGTTTGGTAATTTATTTACATATGCGGGTGCGGGTTTGGTAATGGTAAACCCGCACCATACCCTACCCACTGCCATCCCTAGTTAAGACCAAATACACCTAGCCTGATTCGGACTTCCATAGACACATAGTCATACTACCAATGGAATTCTGAGGGGTCTATCCAGAGCGAAGCTATTTCCGTACAATCGGTAAACACAACCTCCTATTACACTTGCATGAGTATCCAATACCCAAATATATGAGAACTATGTCGTTATGCTCTCACAACGCGCACAAGTGTAATACTAGTCTATTCTGCATTATCGATGTCCAATCTCGATAATACTACGACTATGGATTATTTAATGATTAAACCTTCGTGGATTGATACTGTCTCATATCATCTCAATCTGGTACTAATCATAAAGACCTTTTATCATTTATATATCTTGGTAATCTAATTACAAATGATAAAAGAGCAATTTCCTTTGTCACATAGTTAATTTGTACAACAACACCATGTTCTGTCTAAATAGTGATGCTATGGGTCATAATTGTCCAACCGTGTTCAAATGAACCTTTCCAGGGAGTTTGCGTTCGTGTGACGTTTGTCACAATGTTCGAATGAAAATGTGGAATACATGGTTTTTTCTTAAGTGTTCGTTGGGCATTCAAACACCCTTACGTATTTCTTATGCACGGAATATATTTTCCAGAGAAAATAAGAATAAGACATGCAAACATCAGAGTTAACAACACATGTAAGTTAATAAGTTCTTAAGATTGTTGGACGGATGTTAAGGGTGGCAATGGGCCGGGCCGGGCCGGGCTTTTGCAAGCCCGGCACGAGCCCGGCCAACAAAAAAAAAAGCCCGGCCCGGGCTTTTTTTTGGGCCCGAATTTAAAAAAAAAATTTAAAAAAATATATATATAAATATAAAATATATTTACACTATATACAAAAACAATTTATAAATAAATCACAAGTTTCATTGATAAATTAACAATTTAAATGCTAAAAATAAATAAAAATGATACAAACATATTAAAAAAAAAAAATATATATATATATATATATATATATATTTATGTTTATGTTTTTTTTTAAAAAAAAAATTTTGTCCCGGGCCAAAATAGGAAAGCCCGGCCGGGCCCGAGTCGGGCTTTCATTTTAAGGCCCGGCCCAGGCTTTTTCCACCACGGGCCGGGCCACGGGCTAAACTGCCATCCTTAACGGATGTATTATTAATCATCTTATAACATGCATTATTCAATCAAAACCATTAAGTAACAATGAATTAACTACTAATGCATAGGGATAGAAAAATATGGAAATGTAGAAGATGATGAACTTAAATCAAGTCGAGTTTTTCCTCGGTCCTTAAGAACTTATTAGCCCCGCCTCGATGCACTACGGATTTCTCGTGGCTAACGTTCTCACAAGATTCTTGGTTGCTTCTTGTAAAAGGGGCACTCCTTTCTTCAAGAACTCGAACTAGGAATAATGGTGGAAACTCATTCTTTTATGTAGACCTTAGAATCTCTAACAATGAATGGAACTTGAAATGAATTTTTTTAGATCATTGAAAAATGAATCCAATTACTTCTTTTTATAGACATGGAGGGTTGTATTTGGAAAGGTAACTTTATGTCAATGAATGTAATTCTTTAAGGGTTATAACCCTCCAATGAGTCCTTTCAACCCAAAGGGTTATGTTCTTTCTCATTAAAGAACATATCATTTTCAATGAACCCTTTAAACCTATGAGTTTAGTCTTTTCACATTCAGGATTATATCTTTTTATTCCTTATATATTTTTACACCTTATATTTAGAAAATTTCCTACATAAATTTCATGTTAAATATTTCACTATTAAATAATTATTTTGAATTTGAAATGAAAGATTTTGTAACCCCGTTTAATTAGAATAGAAAAGATTTGTAACACCTATCCATTAAATTCAAAATTTGTAACCTTCTCATTTAAATGGTTTGTCCCCACTTAAGTACTATAAAAGGAGAGTTTCACTTCTACTTGCAGAAAATTTGAGAGATTTCTCTCTCTATCCTCCAAATTCTTAGTTTTCTTTATAATAATTATTGAGAGATTGTAGTATACTTAGTTTTTTAGTGTTGGAGTTCTAATTAAATTAAGCTCACTGGAATAGAAAAACTACACTTTTTAAATTTTTGATGACCAGAGAGAATGAGGCGAATATGTTTTAAGAAAATCATGTGTTACACAGATCTCAATTAACTAATTGTATTTTTATTTTGTAAATTATTTATTGGAATTCTGCCTGTCATATTGGAGCATCTCTTGCTCCCGAGTTCGGTATTTAAAAAATCGTTATTTCAAATTATTTGTTTATTTTGTCACACACACGTACATGTGTGCGCACACACCCACACCAACCAAACATAAACATACACACTGATAAGCTGTTTTGTAGTTGTGATGAGTTTTTATGTGAAAGTTTTAACATCAAGAGAGTAATTGATACTATGAAAACCGGATGAGACTAAGTGGCGAAATGGTCATTCCCCTCATTTAAAACTTTTTAAAAACTTTCTTACATTTTTTTTTTTTAATTGGGTGTAAAAGGTGCTTTAAATAAATAGTTAAGAAATAATTACTACTTTTTACATTAAAATTACAAATAATTTTGTCTCAAGTTGAGGGCTGGTGATAGGTTTGGATTTGGGATAGATATTTCTCCTAACATTAACGTGGGAGTAAATTTTCGAACTGATTCTCGGCAAACCAGCTAATGTTCGGCAAACATTTGATCTCTCCGGAAATACATGTATCTCAATGAATTTCAGAACGTAAGCATTTGATCTCGGATTGGTTATGAAGGATAATGATACTAGGTGATGGTTTGTCTGTACGTGATTTGACAGGCGACCCGTCTTATCTGATCAGTTCAACTATTTAAACCGGACTATCCATTTTTTAACGTGCATGATTTTTCTTTTATTATTATTATTATTTGAATGGCCCACTGAAATAGCTAAATTTGTTATGGTTAGGTAAATAATCTTGTCACCAAGAATCTAAAAAAGTGATCACATCTAATCTCTTAATTTCTAATAAAATTGAAAGTGAAATGATTAACCTTGTCCATACATGGCCACTTAATACCATATTAAAGCAACCTATGTGAGAGATATATTAATTATTAAGATAACATTTTTTCAAAAATTTTAATTTTTCCTTAATGCCACACCAAGAGGCCAAGAAGACAACATCATCAAGGGGAAAAAAAAAAATGTAATGATGTTTTCATTAACATTGGCGGAATTAGTGATAAAATTTTATGGGGCCAAATAATAATGAATAACAAATTTATAAGAGCGAAATCATAAAAATATTAAAATTGACGGTTAAAAATGAAACAAAAAATCTTATTTTAATTACACTAAAAAAATTTTGTTTGAATTAAATTCATAAATTTCAACATAATATCAAAATTAGACTTGTGCACGCGTGTGTCTACCTATTCACATGATACAGAACAAGCAAAACCTTATGTATATAGGGGAGTGTTCATAAAATATCTCATATCTATTGAGAAAAATGAATGAATTTAAAATATAAGTATTGAACAACCTTATACTCTAAAACTAGTTTTTAGGATGAGTTAGATATATGAATTTAACAAAAGTGATATATCATTTAGTCTTAGGACCCTCCCCTCCCCGTGATTATCAATGACTTCACATGCCAATAGTACTCAATGGCCTCCAAAGCCAAAACCACCCAATGAAATAATTATTGCTCACTATTTAGAACTATATATTTGAACATTAGTTTCTTCGATTTTTGGGTTTCTTGAATAGTTCAATTCTCTTTCTATTTTCTCTTCATCTTAATTAATGAGTTCTTAAGATTTATTATGGGAGATTCACATGATGAAGAGTTTGATTATTTGTTCAAGGCAGTAATGATAGGTGACTCTGCAGTTGGGAAATCAAATCTACTATCAAGATTTTCTCGTGATGAATTTCGATTGGATTCTAAGCCTACTATTGGTGTTGAATTTGCTTACAGAAATATTACTGTTGGCGACAAGCTCATCAAAGCTCAAATTTGGGATACTGCTGGCCAAGAAAGGTACGCTAATATAATTAAGTCAAGTTAATTCCTCTTCTTGATTATTATTATTATTATTATTTAATTAAATGAAGGTTTAAATCTCTTCCTTATACATACACATATATATTTTCATTATAAAGATCCGAATGCCCTATGCCCGAAGGCTTGAGAACAAAGCCCAAAGACTATTAATTACATTAGTTTTTTATTCACTCATGCCATCATAAAGAATCGAACTCGAGACCTACTTTATGGAATATATATGGATATCTTGATCAAGTGAGTTAATATTTATCGATAATTTCTTCTTCATATGTTTTATCATAAGCTTTTGCAATTCACTCGATCAAAATCACCACAAAAAAGGGTAAATCAAGTTAAGAGAACATACAAGTGCACACATATAAGTGGTTGACGTTAATTAACTCATAATCAATGGATTTGTGCGTAATTTCACTAGAAATATCATCAACACTGTATGAGGAATCCTGTAAGATCATTATTTTTTCTTTGAATTTATCTTAATTGATCCTGTTGGATGTTTTTGATTCTCTGAATGTATTACAACAGTGATGTCTTTAATTAGATCTAGATAAAGAAGATAAACTTTAATCAAGTCAATTAAGGAGGGACCCATAGAATTATCATTTTTTAAAACTCTCAAAATTAAATATTGTATCATCACCCGGCTCAACCTAAATCCTAAATTAAATGTATCCCTAACAATTTGAATATGTGGCTTCTTACTTCCAATACAAGAGTTAACTCAACTAAACTATCATTTTGAGAAATAATTAAGTATATATTTTTAGTTTAAATGTATTCTAATTAATATTATTTCTATAATAAAGCTGAATAATTAAGAATATGTGTACTGTAGAATTCATGGAAGGAAAGTTGCGTAGATAGCTCCCAAGATTGTGGCCGAGTATTTTTAAATATCTCTATTCAATTTATCATGATCTGAGTTCGATTATTGAAGAAAAATTAAACATTATCCACACTTTGCCTTAAAAAAAACAAAAGGAAAGTTGGGTAAATAAATTAAACAACTTTCTTCAACTTTATCTTGTCATTACTCATTATTAGGAACATGCATGCGCAAGTCATTACCTTACGGGATTTCAGGACACTACGAAATCTTTGGTTGAGTTTGGTTTAACCTAATATATCTGATTGTATTGTATTATATAGTAAGGTGTATTGAATTAGGGACTACAATATTTTGTGTAACACTATAATATTATATATTATTAAATAATTATTGTGTTGATTTATTAATAAAAATATAATAACTACCGACTATCGCTGAAATTCTGTAAATTTTATCTATTTCATTTATATTTAGTATCGTTAGTATTTTCGTCTTTGACTTTACCTAACGGTACTAATATCACCATCATCTGAGCTTTCATTCGCCATAGTCAAAATTTTATATCTATTGGCTTTGACTTAGATATAAGACGAGCATATGCTCTGATGTCAGTGATATTGTTATTGTTGCATAGAGCTGAAGATGATGATTCCAACAATACTAAATCTAATATAAGATCGGACTGATCAAATAACCCAGTCGAATCAGGAATCGTCTGTGTGTTCGGTCCGATTAAACCTTCAAAATTGAGGTTGTAAAAAATCGGTCAAACCTATTCAAAATCGGTGAACTAGTCAATTCGAATTTTTAACCCTAAAAAAATTTAACTAAATTTATTAGAATTCTTAAACCCTAAACCAAAAAATAAAAATAACTATTTTTTAATTAAAATTATAAATAACATCGGGATAACTTCATCCAGTTATGTCGATTTAACATGAGTAGTTCAATCAATCGTATCAATGACTCATTAATTTTTTTAAATTAACGGTTCAACCACCATTCTGATCGATTCTTAAAATAATGATAAAACCCACCGAAACACCACAGTGATTGACAATGGTAACGCAGGTTCACGATTATTGATGATAGGATATGGGAGGTGGCAATGAAAACAATGGTGATCGGTAATAAAATAATAACTTACTAATTAAAATATAAATTAAAAATAAAGAAACAATATATACCCACTTAAATCCAAGGAAAGGCGAGACTATTTTACCTGAATTACGCTGGCAAAATGACCCATGTCATGATAAGTTTTTTTTTTTAAAACATATTAGAAATTATATCGCCAAATTACCAAATTCAGACTTAAACGGAGCAAATGAAACCCCTAATTAATTCAAATTATTTTTTTCTAACGATAAAAAATTCATTGCTAAACTACCCAATCCAAATTTAAGCGGAGAAATTAAAACTCTCAGTTAATTTAGGCTTTTATAAAAAAATATATATATATACTTCTGAATTCGAATTCAGGATATAACAATTAAATTTAAATAATTTGTCATCAGGTTACCTCCTTTGGAGACATGATTAGTGTCAAACGCTAATATCAACTTAATACATGGCACCAAACATGCCTTTCGGGTGCTCGTTATCCTTGTTGTGGCCCAATAAGAGATTTTTATATATTATTTTCACATGCAAGAACGAATTTGGATCTATTTAATTTTTTTATGTTTCATCATTTGATAAAAATCTTCTATCATACGTTTATTTGCACCAATATACTGTTAAAATTTATTTATTTAGATATTTTTATTAAATAAATACTAAAAACAGCTTTATAAAATATCATCACAAAAATCAAATCAAATCAAATCATCGGCAGGGACCAATTGACGTGTCACTTACTAATGCAGGTTCAGGGCCATAATGAATTCATATTACCGTGGAGCACTTGGTGCATTACTAGTGTATGACATAACTCGAAGGACAACATTTGAAAATACAAAGAAATGGCTACGTGAACTGAGAGAATTTGGCAACTCATGCATGGCCATTGTTCTTGTTGGTAATAAATCTGACCTAATTCATTCCAGAGAAGTTAAAGAAGATGAAGGGAAAATTCTTGCTGAAGCTGAAGGCTTATACTTCATGGAAACGTCTGCACTGCAGAATTTGAACGTCGAGGATGCGTTTTTACAGATGATTAATAAAATTCATCAAACTGGTATTCACAGAGGTTTAGAACCTAAATTGAATGATACAACTGCAGCTACTACTAATTATAAGCATGGAGGTGGCAAAGAAATTATCAGTATTATTGATCATGAAGAAGTAAGTGCCACTAAGCAATCAAGTTGTTGTTACAAGTGAACTGTGATTCATTCTTAACTCTTTCATTTTTTTTTTTATGAGTTTTTACTGTGATGCAACAAGTTTATTTCTAATATATGAATGACAGCTGATGACGAAGAGTGTAATTAAATTATCAAAATTTTCTTTTCGGAAGTTATTATTATTCCACCCGAAATTTGGCAAAAAATCCGAAAATTTTTTAAGTGTAACAATTTCTACTGTGTATCAATTTCCATAAATTAAGGTAGAAGAATGATAATTTTCCAATAATTTTATATGTAAATTGATATAGTGGGAACTGTTACAAAACTAGCATTTTTGGTTAAAATTTAATACACAATTAGTCGACAGATTTTAAAAGTCATTAGGATTTTATTGAACTTTCATCAAATTTTACGTGGACAAATAATAATTCCCTTTACTTTTTATTACTCATAACTATAATTTTATTATCAGCTGCTGTTAATATTGTCACATTTTACATGCTGGTTTAGTGATGTAGCTAGAATTTATATTTGAGGGCTTAATCAAGTTTTAATTGAATGAAAAATATATATATATATTTAACCAAAACTTTTTTTTTTAAAACTAAATAAAACCAACAATAAGTTTTTTCAACAATAAGGCTTTGATAATGTAACTAGTAACTGTGAACGATGAACATGATTATATAGAGTAGGATTATTATTAAGCACGTAATAAAAATTAGCGGAAATAGAACTTACTTTAGTCAATTTTTACGTTATTATATATCCCGTCGGAACAGTTCTGGAATATTATCGGATTGAAGTTTAGATATCGTATCAAGACGATATTGGAGAATAAAAGTTTAAGCATGGAAAATTATGTTGAAATGTTTTAAAGTAGGATTTCGTTACATTGAAAATCGCATAACTCGAAAGAATCGATTACGAGTATTTTTTGATATTTTTATATAAGAAAGTTTCGTTGTTTCAAGTATATAAATAGAAAACTAACTTCGATTGAGATGATTTATAATTTGATGGAAATGTCTTTCGAAGACGAACAACTTTTGTATTGAACATTTTTCAAATTTTACAACAGAAGAGCCTCAAAAATATAAATTTCTGAAAGAGTACATTGTAAAGGACATGGAAGTATTTTAGCGGGACCTGAATTCAATTTCTAGAAAGTTATTATATATAAACCCATAACTTTTCAAAAATTGCACAAAAGCCCAAAATCTTTTACAACTCCGCACGAAAGATAGGCAGAGGCCTACGACCACGATCCGGCCACCACCGGCCGGTGCGACTACTTGGACATGTGCTTCTGGCTACTGTGTGTCAACACACGGTGAAATCTGTCTTGATCTCAGCTCGTCGTTTCGATCCATGGGTCAAGCCACCTGCCAAATTAAAGCTCACGGGACGTACTATGAGGCTACGGTAGTGGTTTTATCGATTGGAGCTTGATTTCATGCAAAACTAGGCAAGAACGAAACCTAAATAGCGAGACCCAATTTCCAGGTTGCTCTGATTTGAATTCCGTCAATTCTTACTTGCTCATGAGAGCGTTAAGAGTCTGTTGGTACCCTCGCAATTTCGATAAGACATCTTGGTAAAAACTCACTATTTTCAAGTTAAGATTATAATATTCAGATGCTCCCAGTAAATTTATAGAGTTATGTATTGATGTGTTTTAAGTTAATTGTGTTAGAATGTATTGAATTTGTATAGTTGGTAGAATCTGTGTGAAATCAAAATTGGGGGTTAAACGAGTTTTCGGTAAAATTTTGTTTCGTATATGTCGATGTTGATATGATCATACTGATAGATATGGGTTAATTATAATGATATAATGATATTTAGATGGTTTAAGAAAGTTTATGAGGATCCATGAGCCTTCCAAAGCGTTTTTGAAAATGTTTTCGGAAGCATAATTCGAGAATTTAAGCTAATTGTATGTCTTATAATGGTATATTATGATATATTATGAGTATTAGAAAGGTTTTGGAAGAAAACAGGAGAGATCCGAAAGATCCCAGATTAGTTTGTAACATTTCTAGGCTTTTGGGGGATTTTCGGGTATTAGATCGGAAAGTGAATTTGATGTTATGTATTTGTAGACTTAGATATTTTAAGAGTAATGAAACTGAAATCGTTGGACTTGATTTAGGTGTAATGATTATATTTGTTGTATCTAAGTGCATGACAGCATTATGCTTTGCATTGCATTTAATACTTATACATTATACATGCACCGTCTGTATTCTGTTTTTTGAATAACCACCATAATAGGGATTTCTAATTCGTCCAGTTGAGTTGGTTCTTGGATGTTTGATTTCTGATTCATCCAATTGAGTTGGTTCCAAGACGTTCGATTTTTGATTCGTCTAGTTTAGTTGATTCATGGACGTTTGATTTATTTCGCCCAATCGAGTTAGTTCATGGGTGCTTGGTTTGTGTGTCTAGTTTAGTTGGTTCCTTGAAGCTTGACTTTTGATTCTTCGAGTTGAGTTAGTTCCTAGATGCTTGATTTCTGATTCGTCCAGTTGAGTTGATACCTAGAAGCTTGATTGTTGATTCATCCAGTTGAGTTTGTTCCTATTCACTTGATTTTAATTCACCCAGTCGAGTTGGTTGCTTAGTTTGTATGCCCAGTTGAGTTGGTTTCTAGACACAGAGATACAATTTTATGATGAGTTTCATAAAATATTTGTATTATAATATTGATTTTGAACTTGATATATCAGTATTTTCAGAGATAATTGCTTTGTGACGATATTAGTTTGGAATTTTATTTTGTTTATAACAAATGAGTTTTTAAGAAGTGTTTTGAAAAGATGAGTTTTTAAGAAGTTATCATATGTTTTTCATTTTTGATGATGGATAAGATTGACTATACATAATTTATGTTTGTAATATGTATGTGAATAATTGGTTGATGAGTTAGTATTGTGTCATATTAGTACTGGTTAGGAAATTCTGTTTGGACAAAATTCATCTAATACCTATTCTAAAATACGTAGTGAGTTCTGTATGAGCATTTTATGCATAAACCAGCACACACGCCTGTGTAAGTTATGCCTAAGCATGTTTTGGAAGTTTATGTTTTTCGTTTATAGTATATGTTATTTATAGCTTCAAAATGTTTAGTATAACTTTAACAGTTTTAGTATATAAGGTTTAAAGTAGGGGTGTGCATCGGTCGGTTCGGTCGGTTAATCCTTGATTTTTTAACCGAACCGAAATTTTTCGGTTAAGTAAATGTTTAACCGATTTAACCATATTATGACACATAACCATTAACCAATTTAACCATTATATTTCGGTCGGTTTTGGTTAATTCGGTTATTAACCAGTGCAACAAATATAAATTCATCAACTCAACATTCAACAAAGAAATTTAACACAAATATAAATTCATATTCATCAAATTTAATATTTAACCCAATATTATGAAATTTTGGATTTCTTAATAGCCAATAATTTAATAATGTTTGGTTTTCACAATTTATCTAACAAACGGTCTATGAAATTTTTTTATTTACTTATTTAGGGTTTTGAAGCATGTATATATTTCGGTTAATCGGTCGGTTCGGTTATACGAATCTCATAACCGTAACCGAACCGAATAACCGAAAAAGTTAAAAATTTTAACCGCAAAAACCGATTTAATCACAATAATCGAATTGTTATAAAAAAAAATGGGTCGGAACGGTTCGGTTAATCGGTTAAAATCGATTAATACACACCCCTAGTTTAAAGATAGGTAATGAGGTACGTTTTCTGGATTTATCTATGCAGGGGTTTTCTAAAATATCTGTATATGAGAAGTTTAAAAGAGTTTCTTGTTTACTGAAATATTTTCTGAGTGAGTTAAGGACGAGTGTAATTATAAATAGAAATAAGGTAATTGAAGTTATTTAATAAAACATTATACTGTTATTCACATAGCCTTGAACCTTTATGTTTCAGTAAACTTAGGTGAAGTATTATAAACGTTATTCAGTCAAAAAATACATACAACTAAAATATGTTCAAATTCTATTTTCTTTTATCTTTTACGGTATGATGTTTAAGTAATTACCGAGTTTTATAACTCACACCATAATAGTTTGCTAGTTTTACAGGTTGACAACCAAATCGCTCAGCTACACAAGCTTTTGGGAAGTCATGCTCGAGATGACGGATCACCCAAGCTGTAGTCAGCCACTTTATACTCATATTAGATGTTGTAGAAGTCTAAGTGTTATGTTAATTATGAACACTTAATAAGCTTTCTTTGATAACATACATGCTAACATCTTTCATTCAAGCTTCCAACATCCTTATTACAAAACCAAGAGAGTAGAAAAATTATCAAGCATCACATGTTGTAGTTAAGAACCATAGAAATATTTTTCTAGTTAAAGAAAAGTTAAAATTACTTACTGATCTTCAAGTTTCCTTTGCATTTCTTTTTTCCTCTTCATTTTTTCTCTCGACTTTTCTTTTTTGTAATATTTGGAGGCTTAAACTTAAGTGAAGCAAATGAAAAAACATAACCCTTAAATACCTAGGGTTGGCCGAATTTGAGAAAGAAAATAGATATTTTCTAATTTTTCAAACAAAATAAAGAAGTCAAAATCAACTTGATAACCTTTTCTTTAAATGCAAAAGTCAAACATTTACACTTTAATCATTTCAAAATTTCAATATCAACTTAGATATTTTATATTTCAATTATTGTAATTATTTAACAATTAAGTAATTAAAAAATTACTTTAATTACAAATATCTAAATATATGTATTATATTTACTTTAAATAATCCAAATACATATATTAATTATATATGTCTAATATCATAATTTGATAATAAATTAATATATATTTAATAAAATCATATATTAAATACAAATACAAATTAATTAGGAAATGACAAAAATGCCCTTATGCATGTATATTTCGTTTAACCGTTAAACAAATTATAAATAATCAATATTATTCATAAATGTTGCCCTAGTGCTCTATGAGTATATTTCATTAGTGAGATTATCTAAGTTCAGACATATCCATCACGAAATCCAATTTCGTGTCCATAATCTACCCACCCGTAAATTATGACGACCACATATAAACTCACTGAACCACACAGGTCGAGGTCATTGCATGCGTACAATCCCTTTGTCACAGATATCCGGATTACTCCAGAGATATAGATATAAATGTCAAATCTCTATAGATATAATCCGGTCGATGATTCTATTAGCAATCTCTTAATAAAAATTAGGATTCACTTCTACAGTGTACCATAGGCCCATGGATTTAACATATTACTAATCTCATATTGAATACCTATGCTGTGTACACATAACTGACAGATCATTTCTTGATACATATAGGATATCCTAAAGATCAGTCCACACCCAACGAACAGGCGGAGGTCTGACCTAAATCCAGTATACGACATGTATCGGTCTCAATGGGTTTACTTTACTGACCAAGTAGTGTAAATCTTGACCAGGAACAATCTAAGAATGACAACGTCAAGATACAACTTAATGTCAGTTGCGACGCTTTTGCAACTATATCATAACTAATCATTCAAAGGTCAATTATGTCTTTACCAAATAAAGAGATATATTATATTATAGAAACTGTTTATTTTATTCATAATAAACATTTACAATAGTATTTATAAGGAAATACAACAGGGAATTTGTAGGACACAGAAATCGGCGATGCTGTTCTAGGCTCGCGGCCTAGTCGGGAGTACGAAGTAGCCCACGGGGGAACTAAATCGGATAAATAACATGGAGTCGCCACTCAGTGTGAACTGGGAAAATGATTTAAGGCCACACTCACCCCTCGTAAGGGAAGACCTCAAACCGTTGGGTTCGGAATGGTCCCTTACTTATGCCACTTGTAATAAACGGATTTATGTAATAATATAACCGAGTCTACGCAACAACAACCTACATCTAAGTTTGCATACTACCAATATCTAAGTTTGCATGCATAAAAGTAAGTCGGAATAACGGCAAGCACACAATCTCATGCATATATTAAATCGATAAGCATGGCAATGTAAATAAATAATAATCTAAACATAAACGTAGAAGTGATATAATTAAGTTCCTAATGCGAAGGAAATAACTAAATCATGCTTGGAAATAATCAACTAAATCATGCATAAAAATAACATACTAAACAACCTAGTCATGCATAAAAGTAACATACTATTTCTAATAAACAACGAATAAACACAAGATTGGATAAAACGAAATATGTGCGTTTCTCAAGTGGTACATGGAATTGTATCCCGAGTTCAGGCCGCACTACCGTCCATTTGAATTCGGCTACGGAATTTACGTCCGGGTTTCCATCCGATATACCCCGAGAGATAGCACAAAATCATTCATCCCATGGCCACATCATACATGAATCAACAATACGCATGTGAATAAATAATAACAAATGACAAAAAAAAACGGGAATAAATAAAAGGGTGCCATCGGGTCTAACCTCTTAAGTCGCCTCTTGGAAGTGCGTTACACGGTTGTCGGAAGGGTTGATGCTCCATAACTTTTCCGATTTACTGGTTCGTTGTTTTCCTTCGTTGCTTCGCTGTCTTGGGCTGCTGCTTTCTCTGTTTTGGGCTGCTGTTTTTGGTGATTTAGGGACTGGTTTGGGTGTGATTTAGGGACTGGTTTGGGTTAGTTTCTTGTTCGATTATGAGGCTTATTTTGTGAGCAGTTTGGGCTGTTTTGAGGGGTGCTTTTGTCGCTATCGGCTGATGGGTTATTGGCTTTGTTTGGGTGTGTCTCAGTGTGTGGCGTGAGTGAGTGTGAGGACGTGCCAGTGGTTGATGTGTGAAGATTGTTGAGCTAGTTGGTTAGTGGAGGGCTGGTGATTATGTGTGAATCGGTGAGGGCTGTGTTGGCTGCGTGTGTGTGTGAGTGAATGGCAGTGTGTGCGTATTGAACTGTTGAATGGCTATGCTTGCGTGGGGCTGAGTGCGGTATGCGTGTGTTTTAGTTAAAGGGCTGAGTGTGTTGAGTGCGCTGCTTGATTTTGTTTCGCGAGAGAGAGGGAAGATGGGCGTCAAAGAAAAGATTGGCCGCGTGAGTATTTAGGTTATGGCGTGAGTGGATTGCTGCATGGGATTTTATCGTGCGTAGCTAGGGTTTTGTGGCTTTTGTTTTAACGTGAAGAGGGGTTGTGTGGGTATTGAATGAGAGAGATCATAGAGAGGAGAGATAGTGATTAGAGCTTGTGAGTGGGTTTTATTTTGGTCTCGTGAGGATGCTCTAGTGAGAGAGAGAGGCGTGAAGAAGGATGCCGAAGAGGAGAGAAGGCCCCCTAGGGTTTTAATTTGTGTGTCTGAGAGGCGTGAATGCTAGGGAGAGAGAGGAGGGGTGTGAATGAGCTAGGGGTTCTAAGGTTGGGTTTATGCTTCTTTTTATAGGCAATGGTTGGGAGTTGTCCTTATGCGAATAGGGAAGAAATATCGTGTAATTATGAGGGATATTTAGTTTGTGTATCATAAGGAAAATATCTCTTTAATTTAGGAAGGTAAATTGATTTAATTTTATTTGATTTTATTTAGTTTAAAAATGTGATTTAATTTAATTAGGAAGGTGATTTATGAGATTTGATTTAGTTTAGGAATGTGATTTAATTTAATTAGGAAGATGATTTATGAGATTTGATTTGATTCTTTTAATTCGGGAAGGTTATTTGTCTTGATTTTAGCATGTGTTTAATGTGTGATTTTGTTATTTTGGAAGGAGGTGGGCGTGGGGTTAGAGGCTTTGGGCGTGTATTTGGTTTGTTTTGGTGGGCTTCGTGTGTGCTTTGGTGATGTATGGGCTTGGTGTGTGACTTGCGGGGTTTTGGGCCAATGATAAGTTTGAAACAGAGGCTTAACGAGCAAGCTCGAAGCTAAGCAAACGAATTAAATTCAAGAAGGTGTCAATTTCTGACTCTTCCCTTCCGACGTCCGTTTCCCGCGACTTCCACAACTTAAAGAGGTAGTGTCTCCATGTGAGACTCATCATCGGGACTTATATACAAAAATGCAGTGCCTACAGTCGCCCCCACTTTGATGGGACTTGTGCAGTGTGTGACAATGAGAATCCTATCAAAGTTATGCAATGCATTTTTACTTACCTGGCTCGCCAGCTGCCACTTGACTTTCCTGTTGCTTCGAATTGAGTTGATGTGCCATACCCGGCATGTTAAACCCCATACCCGAGGTGTCGCGGTTGTATCTCCATACCCGGAGTGCCATACCCGGTGTGCTAAACCCCATACCTGAGGTGTCGCGGTTGTGTCTCCATACCTGGAGTGCCATACCCGGCATGCTAAACCCCATACCTGAGGCGTCATGGTTGTGTCTCCATACCCGGAGTGCCATACCCGACATGCTAAACCCCATTCCTGATGCGTCGTGGTTGTGTCTCCATACCCGGAGTGCCATACCCGACATGCTAAACCCCATACCCGAGGCATCGTGGTTGTGTCTCCATACCCGGAGTGCCATACCCGGCATGCTAAACCTCATACCCGAGGTGTCGCGGTTGTGTCTCTATACCCGGAGTGCCATCCCTGGCATGCTAAAACTCATACCCGAGGCATCACGGTTGTGTCTCCATACCCGGAGTGCCATACCCGGCATGCTAAACCCCATACCCAAGGTGTCGCGGTTGTGTCTCCATACCCGGAGTGCCATACCCAGCATGCTAAACCCCATACCCGAGGTGTCGCGGTTGTGTCTCCATACCCGGAGTGCCATACCCGGCGTGCTAAACCTCATACCCGAGGTGTCGCGGTTGCGTGGGCCTCGACCCTGTGACACATCCCCAAAACTAATAATGATGTGATGGTTCATTCTCGAAACTTGTTATATGAGAAGGGATAGACGGGTCTCCCCCAGACTGGGTTTATCTCTCTATTCTGCGTCGCTTGCACCAGGTCAAGATAGATCAGCTAATGTGGTGTTCTGTACTGTCTTACTCTCTTTTGCGAGATAACCCCAATGGTTATAGATATTATCGCCCTCAAATGATGCTTCATGTCGAAACCAGGGAACCTTCAAAGTACTTGATACAACTCAAATTCGACCGTCTGAGTAAATGATCTGAACTAAACTCCAAGTGTGTGTATGCCAAGATTATTTCACAGCTTAATCCTTAAGTGAGCCAATTCGATGATTTTGTCTCGAAGAATGGGATCAGTGGGTCTAACTAACTAGATGTCTTGATCATACTCTGTAATTACTTCCTCGTACTCAATATGATGTGGTCTTATTTTCCCTTTTCTTTCGTCTTTTTTTTTTTTCAACACACCTACCCTTTAAGGTAGCATTTCTCCTCATGGTGGTCATAATACTCGCCCATCACGCTCATCGGTTATAGGTGGTTCATTTTTTTCCTTCAGAGACTTTTATTTCATTTCCAACCATACCACGTATCGTAACTCGAGAAAACCAGGATGGACATCTAAGCAAACGGTCATTTACCGATCCGTTATCTTTTCAACTAGTCAACTCATCGACTACTCAGGCTTCCACTGCTAAGATCCTGTAATCAAGTGCTCGCGAGTCTAGCCGAGATCAACCACTCAGAATGCAGGATGAGAGCACCTCTTGCACTTATCGTTTCCAAGGTTTCATCTTTCCGCAAATAATTTTATCATCGGACATATGCCTAGCCATCAATGACTTATCTCTCTCTTTTTTTTTCATTGGAATTCTTCCTTTCGACTGCTGATAGTGTGAGCCTTGACCTTGGAATTCATTCTCGAAAACTGCTGGTAACGCGGGCCTCGACCCTGGGGGTTCATTCCCAAAACTGATGATCATGTGTGGGCCTCAACCCTGGGGATCCATTCTTGAAAACTGTTGAAACTGTTTTGTTGCTCTCAGCTTGCTTGTATTTTGTCGTTTTTCCTTCTTTTCTTCGAGACCTGCGAACACAAAAACAACAGAATAAAAAAAATGCTTGCATGTGATGTGTACATATGCATATGTGGGGGTACTCCCTATTCCGGATGGGTTAGACCCTCATTGTGCTCCTTGGCGCCATGTGCTTACGCATGTCTATGGTCGCCCCTTGGGTCTGATTATAGTTTCCTCCTGCCGTTTCTTTTCTGGTGATTGTTCAGTTCTCTTTTGTTTGAAACCTGCAAACACATAACAAACACAAAAATTACAAGTACGTTACGTGTATGCATGCATGCAATGATGAATTTCCTATTCCGTTGGGTTAGGTATTCCACCAATCCTCTTGGTGATCGCTCGGTCTTCTCTTCCTCAGGCAAAATACTGCTTCAATCTATCCACGTTGATCGGCCCGGTGAACTCATTCCCTTCTAAATCTGACAGTCTTACTGCCCCATTTCCCATTACTTTCTGGACTATGTAGGGTCCTTCCCAGTTGGGTCTGAACTTTCCTCTCGGGTCTGTTGTCAAGGGCTTCGATTGCTTAAGCACCAGATCACCCTTTCTGATCTTGGTAGGATGCACCTTCTTGTTGAACGCTCGAGCCAACCTCTTCTGGTATATCTGCATGTGATGCATGGACTTCATTCTCTTCTCATCCAACAGTGCTAACTGTTCAAATCACTGCGAGGCCCATTCTTGTTCGGGTAAATCTGCTTCTACTAATACTCACATGGACCGTATCTCAACTTCCACTGGCAGTACTGCTTCCATTCCGTAAACCAAAGAGTAAAGCGTGGCCCCCGTTGCTGTTCTCACAGAAGTTCTGTACCCTCACAGGGCGTACGGTAGCTTATCGGCCCAATCTTTGTAGTTCTCCATCATTTTGGATAACATTTTCTTTATTATCTTATTGGCCGCCTCGACTGCCCCATTTGCTTGTGGTCGGTAGGGTGATAACTTGTGATGGCCTATCTCGTACTTCTGTAGCATTGCCTTCATTTCTCCTTGAAACTGAACTCTGTTGTCTATTACTACATGATACGGCATTCCATATCGACATATGATGTCCCGGGCTATGAACTTCACCATATGCTTTGCTGTAACGTTACGAAATGACTCGGCTTCCCCCCATTTCGAAAAGTACTCCACTACCACTACTATGAAATGATGTCCATTCGATGTGTGCGGTCGAATTTCTCCGATCATGTCAATTCCCCATACGAAGAAAGGCCACGGCTCTGATTGCCCGTGTAATTCTGTATGAGGCAAATGGTTCAAGTTACCTTGTGCTTGGCAATCGTGACAATGTTTTACCAACTTCGCACAGTCAGCTTCCATGGTCGACCAGTAGAAGCCTTGTCTTACAACCTTGCGAGACAAATTCAACCCGGTCATGTGCGGTCCACATACCCCGGCGTGTACTCCTTTCATTGCCTTCTGAGCTTCTTCTTTTCTTAGACACTTTAGCTGAACGCCATTCGCTTGTCTTTTGTCTAGTTCTCCTTTCAAACTCACATATTGGGAAGCCAGCTTCTGAATGGCTATCCTGTCTTTTCTGCTTGCTTCTTCTGGGAATTCCCTTCACTCTAGATATCTCTGAATATCGTAATACCAAGGTTTCCCATCGTCGACCTCTACTTCTAATATCATTTCTATCTCATAAACATGTCTGCTTACTGTTTTCAACACTAGAGGTCTCATTACCAACTTCTCCAGATTTTCCCAAGTCGCGGCTAGTGTAGCTAACGCGTCGGCCATTTGATTTTCTTCTCGCGGCAAGTGCTGAAATTTATAATCGGGGAGGGCCTGTGCCAGACTCCCGAGGTGCAACAAGTAGGGTTTCAACCGTTCTTCCTTCAATTCCCATTCTCCTTGCATCTGTCGAACTACCAACATCGAGTCTCCGTAACTTCGACGTTCTTAGCCTTCAAAGTTATTAACACAGTCAGTCCAAAGGCGCATGCTTCATACTTAGCCATGTCATCATCAAAGACAGGGGTATCATCACTCAATCTGTTTGGAGGGTCCTCACGCCTCACATTCTCAGAGCCTCCCCAGCACGGGGCACAGCCATATTAGCCATAGCAGCGGTCAAAGCTTGCAGTTGCTCGGTAACCTTAGTGAGACTTGTTTCCAGCTGATCCATACGGGATACCTCGTTCTCTGATTCGCTCATGTTTCCTAACGGCCTTTTGACGAGTCTGTCCTCTTCCCTAACCCAACAGGTATCTATGGTGTCTCTTAAAACTGCATGTTAGCATGTATGCGTGCGATGCATGGAATATATAAGTCGGCCTATTATCATTTTAAAGCATTCAATCATACTAATGCGAGGTGAAAACTTGTCCCAATTGAAAAGGCCCAACAGGTTTACACTTTTGCGATAACATGGCTAAACAACTTCAAATGATAAAAGGCCTAAACACAAATTAGCCCATTGGCATTTCAGAAGCTTTTGGCCCAATTGCCATAAAGCACGGACTCGTCCCAGTTTAAATGGCCCAACAAGCCCATACCTCATGACAAAAAAGTCCAACTGAATTCAAATGACGATGGTCCTAAACACAAGCATAAAAGAATAGTTTCTATTGGTCCTACAACTAAAGTTCATATGTGGGTTTATAGGGGTATAGACAAAGGCTCCCGCTGGCGAATGATTGCCCACAACTAGGACTCCCCACTCAAGGGTTCGAGCGACCAAGTGAGTGCACCTTTTTTTATACCTTAAGTTACGTGCCAACGAGTTATGATGCATGAATGACTGTCAAATGGATTTCCTATTGTAGATTCCCCAGAGGGAGGGCAGAGTAAACTCTCTTAAATACCCAAGCCTCTTAGGCTCTTATCGCCTTAGTGACGGGAATAAATAATAGGTCCTCCAAATTAGTCCATCACAGTAAGCTTCGAGTAAATGATTATCTAGGTGTCTTCACAGCTTTTCCTTATAGAAAGGTAGTGAATGAAGAAGACACCAAACCATTACTTAGCTCTAATAGTGCCTTTGATTAAACCCCTTAAACCCACTATAGACACGGTTAACTAAAACAAAAATCACAAACATTACAAGGCATTATTTCGGGGCCGATTCTTTATCCCTAGTGGAGTTTCCAGACTGTAGGACACAGAACTTGACGACGCTGTTCCAGGCTCGTGGCCCGGTTGGGAGTACGGAGTAGCCCATGGGGGACTAAATCGGAGAAATGAAATGGAGTCGCCACCCAGTGTGAACTGGGAAAATGATTTAAGGCCGCACTCATCCCTCGTAAGGGAAGACCTCAAACCGTTGGGTTCGGAATGGTCCCTTACTTATGCCACTTGTAATGAATAGATTTTTGCAATAATCTAACCAAGTCTACGTAATAATAACCTACATCTAAGTTCGTATACAACCTATATCTAAGTTTGTATATAACCTATATCTAAGTTTACATACATAAAAGTAAGTCGAAATAACGGCAAGCACACAATCTCCTGAATACATTAAATCGATAAGCATGGCAATGTAAATAAATAATAATCTAAACATAAACAGAGAAGTGATATAATTAAATTCTTAATGCGAAGGAAATAACTAAATCATGCTTGGGAATAATCAATTAAATCATGCATAAAAATAAATAACATACTAAACGACTAAATCATGCTTGGAAAAATAAATAACATATTAAATGCTTAAATCATGCATAAACATTAGATTGGATGAAACAAAATATGTGTGTCTCTCAAGTGTTACGTGGAGTTGTTTCCTAAGTACAAACTACACTACCGTCCATTCGGATTCGGCTACGAAATTTACGTCTAGGTTTCCATCCGATATACCACGAGAGATAACACATATTTCATTCATCCCATGGACATAGCATACACCAATCAACAATACTCATGCGAAGTAAAATAAGAAAAAAAATAAAGGAGAATAAATAAAAAGGTGCCCTCAGGTCTAACCTCTTAAGTCGTCTCTTGGAAGTGCGCTACGCGGTTGTCGAAAGGGTTAATGCTCCGTAACTTATCTGATATATTGGTTCATTGTTTCTCCTTCATCGCCTCGCTGTTTTGGGCTGTTGTTTTTGCTGTGTTTTCTGGTTGTTGCTTTTTGGGGTTGTTTTGGGTTATTTTGGGACTGTTTTAGGGATGATTTGGTCTCGGTTAAAGGCTTATTTTTGGTCTCGGTTTTAGGGTAATTTGTTGATGTTTGAATCGGTCAGGTAGTGCGTGTGTTGCTGCGCTTGTGAGGGTTGAGGGGCTGATTTATTGTGTCAAAATGTGGTGTATGCGTGGGCTGTGAAGAAGCAGCGTGTGTGCCTAGTGAGGAGACGTGTGTGCTTTGATAGGGGGTGCAGATTGTAGCTTAGGACGTGTCTCATGTGGCTGTGAGGGGTGCTGAATGTGGCTGTGTTAATGAATGATAGAGTCGAGTGTCGAGAGAAGAGAGTGGCCGCATGAGTATTTATGGTTTATGAGTGTTGTTTGCTTGAGGCTACGTAGGGGACTTTGTTTGTGTGGCATTTTGATTTGTTGCTTGTTGGAGAGAGACAGCCAAAGCTTTGAGTGTCTAGGGTTAAGGCTGGTTTGTTTTGTTTTTCTTTTTGGCGTGAATGGCAAGATGAAGGGTTTGTTTAGGGGTTGTGTTTCACGGCAATGGAGCCGATTTTTATGAATGTGCTCTGGGCGTGAATGCTCTTAGGGAGAGAGAGGAGGGGTGTGAATGAGCTAGGGCCTCTAAGGTTTGGTTTAGGCTCATTTTTATAGGCAAAGGTTGGGGTTTACCTTATATGAATAGGGAAATAATATTATGTAATTATGGGGGGATATTTTAATTTGTGTGCTATAAGGAAAAAATCTATTTAATTAGGGATGTGATTTGGTTTGATTTGATTTGATCTCTTTTAATTAGGAATATGATTTAATTTGATTTGATTTGATTTCTTTAATTTGGGAAGGTGATTTGTCTTGATTTTAACATGTGTTTAATGTGTGATTTTGTTATTTTGGAAGGAGGTGGGCGTGGGGTTAGAGGCTTTGGGCGTGTATTTGGTTTGTTTTGGTGGGCTTGGTGTGTGGTTTGGTGATGTATGGGCTTGGTGTGTGACTTGCGGGGGTTTTGGGCTAAGGATAAGTTTAAAACAGAGGCTTAACGAGCAAACCCGAAGCTAAGAAAATGAATTAAATCCAATAAGGTGTCAATTTCTGACTCTTCCCTTCCGACGTCCGTTTCCCGCGACTTCCACAACTTAAAGAGGTAGTGTCTCCATGTGAGACTCATCATCGGGACTTATATGCAAAAATACAGTGCCTACAGAATTGGCGCTCTGAGCACCAACACTAGCATAAGATACTTTAAGATATGTTTAATGGCCATCCAGTGGTCATTACCTAGATTGGACTGATATCTGCTGGTTACACTAACCGCGAAGCTGATATCAGGCCTAGTATATAACATGTCATACATTATGCTGCCCAAACAAGAAGCATAAGGTTGATTAGACATTCTAATCTTCTGTTTGTGGACACATCTTCTTCGAAAGATGAATGACATGTCTGAACGGTATATTTTTGGTCACACATTTACCAAAATTATATCATTCCAAGATCGTATCTATGTATGTTGATTGGGATAACCCAATAAGCTTCTTTTCTCTATCTCTATAGAGCTTTATGCCTAAAACATAAGAAGCTTCTCACAAGTCCTTCATAGAGAAATTCTTACAGAGGTAAGCTTTAACGCCCTGCATCATCTCGAAATCGTTCTCAATGATCAGGATGTCATCAACATAGAGAACTAAAAATACGACCATACTCCCACTAGTCTTCTTATACACACAAGATTCTTCTGAATTCTTGAGAAAACTAGACAATTTAATTATCTCGTCGAATCGAAGATTCGAACTCCGCAAAGCTTGTTTAAGTCCATATATAGACTTTTTAAGCTTACATACCATGCTCGAGTTTTCACCGGATACTCCGACTATTCCACATAGATTTCTTCGTTAAGAAATCCATTTAGAAAAACTATTTTGACATCCATCTTCCAAATCTCGTAATCATGGTAAGCAGCAATAGACAATAAAATCCTAATATACTTTAGCATCGTAACTGGCGAAAAATTTCCATCGTCGTCGACACCAGGTCGTTGCGTGTAACCTTTAGCTACCATTCAGGCCTTAAAGGTTTCAACCTTTCCTTCAGGCCCGCTCTTCCTCTTATAAACCCATTTACAGCCGATAGGAACGATTCCTTCAGGAAGCTGAACCAAGTCTCGAACTTTATTCAGATACATAGAGTTTAACTCTGATTTCATAGCATCTTGCCACTTCAAAGAGTCAATGTCCAACATCGCTTCTCTATAGGCATAAGGATCAATCTCTTCAACTAAGAGAACATCAAGACTCATTTCTTATATCAAATACAAGTGTTCCTTTTCGGACCTACAGAGTGTGGCTAATGAAGGTTCTTCATCTACTTGAACTTCATGTTCCTCAGGTGGTTCGTTGGTCTCGGGTTGTACTTCATCAAGTTCAACCTGTCTGTGATTACCTCATTTAGACAAAAAATATATTTCTAGAAATTTAGCGAAGTAAGCTACGAACACATTTCGATGCTCAGTATCATAGAACAAATATCCTTTCATATTTGAAGGATATCCAACAACCCTAAAATTTTATCCTCGAGGCAAAATTTTATTCTGCTGAGCCACCCCGACGTATGCAGGACATCCCCAAACCCTAACATAATATATATTCGGTTTCCTACTGGTCTATATCTCATATGGAGTCATATGAACAGTTTTAAAAGGAATTTTATTCAAAAGATGAGCGACAGTTAAAAAAGCATAACCCCATAAGAAATAGAGCAGATCTGTAAAAATCAACATAGATCAGACCATATCCAATAATGTCTGATTTCTCCTCTCTGACACTCCATTGTGTTGTGAGTACCCGAATGAGTATATTGAGCGAAAATCTCATTCTCCTTTAAATAATCAGTGAATTCACCACTCATATATTCACCGCCTCGATCCGATCAAAGACATTTAATATATTGGCCAATTTGATTTTCTACTTCATTTCAGAATTCTTTGAACTTTTCAAAGGTTTCTGATTTATGTTTCATCAGATAAACATAACCGTATCGTGACACATCATCGGTAAAAGTAAAAAAGTATGAAAAACCACTGTGAGTAGTCTGACTCATGGGACCACATACATCAGAATGTATGAGTTTCAATAAGTCAATGACTTGATGTCTTAGACTTGGAAATTGGGCTTTGGTCAATTTACCCCGAATGCAAGATTAAGATGATGGATAGGGTTCAATGGTGTGATCTTGAATCAACCATTCCTAACCAACTGGTTTAGGCGTCTCACGCCTATATGACCTAACATCATATGTCATAGTTCAATATTATTTATTTCAGATAATTTACGTTTATTAATCATAATATTCAAGATATCTCGAGAAGTATGCAAAATATAATGAACATGCTCATTTGGACCCTCAAGGATCTGAACATTATTTCTGTCATATAAATACAAGGAAGAATTATTAATATTTACATGATATCATTCGGTATCTAATACAAAAAGTGATATAATATTAGCTAAGCATCCTGGTAAAATATTGTAACATCCTCAATCCGGAAGATGCTACCGGCAGGGAATAGGCCGTACTATCTCCTTAACCCTCTGACTTTCTAACAATATTAAACTTATCTTATGTATAAACTAATGCACGGGACCGATGCCCAACTCAATCTCATGAATGCATAATGCTTTTCAAACTAAATACTCAAATTCACTATACATTACAACTTTAGTAATGAACACTTATAACTCTTTACATGCATATTATTTACTAAATAAACTACATGCTACATGACATTCTCTGACATTGTCTGAACTGAACTCTGACTCGACCTGGTGGACCAAACCCTATAGTGACCGCAATCAGTATTCATCCTCTCGAGCTAGTCCTCCAAGAACCTGCAAAACCAAAACACTGGGGGGGTTAGATCGTTTGAACGATCTAAGTGAGTGGACAATTTTATAAATCGGTACTAAAATACTTTTGAAAATACATGATTCTAAAATCCAACTCATCTCAGATTTATCTTTTCTGAAATATCTTTTATTAACTGAAAACAATTTCTTTCTTTGTGGAAAACTTTTCTGAAATCTACTTTTCTGGAAAGCTTTTATAAACTGCTTTTTTTCTGAAAACTTCATTTCTAGAAAACTTTTCACTAGAACTGTCTCTGAAATCTGTATCTGAAAACTATTTTCTGAAAAGTGATCTGTGTCTCTGAAAACCTAACGTATGGGGGCGTTACTGTTGGATAATATGACCTATAGCGTCACTATTTGTACATATCATGGTGTTGTTGTACAAATTAACTATGTGACAAGGAAATTGCACTCTCATCGTTTGTGATTAGATCACCATAGATATATAAATGAAGAGAGGTCCATATGATTAGTTCATGGATTGAGAATGATATGAGACAGTATCAGTCCTCGAAGGATTAATCATTAAATATCCCTAGCCGGAGTATTATCGAGACGGGACATCGATAATGCGGAATAGGCTAGTATTGCACTTGTGCGCGTTGTGAGGGCACAACGGCATAGTTCTCATATATTTAAGTATTGGATACTTATGCAAGTGTGATAGGAGGTTGTGTTTCACCGATGGTACAGGAAACAGCTTCGCTCTGGATAGACCCATCGGAATCTCATTGGTATTATGACTATGTGTCTATGGGAGTCCGACATCAGGGTAGGTGTATTTGGTCTTAACCTGAGACTTGCACCGCTAATGCTTACGAAAATCAATATACTTTAGTTGAGGTCGTCTAGGACTCTAACCGATTCTGTGTACGCCAACTGCTGGGTATATTGAGAATCGTAGAGTATTGGGTGTGATGTCAAGACGGAAGTATCACTTCAGTCATAGTGGAGATGATGTCACGCAGGATACGGTATTAGTGCTCTTAAGTGTTGCGCAACCATCGGGATATTATGACTAGGTCATGCATATCCGATTATAGAGACTAGTTACCAGACATCTGACATGTGCTTCGGACGGGGCAGACACTTATCCAGCCCCAGCCCTAGCACGTGACTATCCGATACTGGGCCGATATACACAATACTTGGTATACTACGCTTGATAAAGATCCTTGTATATTCTATATGGATATGTCCGGAGAATTGGGTAGACTTGGTGCTTTGCTAGGAGTCGACCTTGTCTCGTAAATCGGTAGAACGTAGTACTTGGTACGTACATGATTCGGATACTCCGACGACCGTATTTACTGCCAACTTATCCGGGATCTCATGGGTCGCTTCCCGATAATCCACCGATGACGCATAACTCGCACTCTTAAATAATCTAGGATTATATAGAAGAGAGAGAAAATTAATCGAGGATTAATTACGGAGATATTTATCTAGGATAAATATCGTCTAGAGAGAGATAACGATTAATTTGGAATTAATCGGTAAATTAATATATTCGATATATTAAACGAAATTAGATTTCGACGCGGAATTAAAATTAGATTTTAATTCGGGCGAACGAATTAATTTAGAATTAATTCGTTAGCGACGTGAATAGTGAATTCGCTAGGCGTAATCATTTAATTACGACGCGACGGAAAAATCATTTAATTGGAATTAACGAACTCGAGCCCGAGTGTGATTACGAGCGCATTCGTATTTCGAATTCGAGTGCGGTGACGCAAGTCACATCAAGCGTCAAATCATTAGTCGCATCAAGCGTCAATCACTTGTCAGTTTGAGTGATGTGTAATGACAACATGTCACTTTATTAAAGTAGATGTGACTTGATGGACTTGTGATGGACTTTTGACTTTGGAGTGTGGAACACTCAAGGTCATTACAATTGATTTAATTTGTTTTTTGAAAGCAAATTAAATGGTAAAAACATTTATTATTTTTGGAAAATATATAAACAAATGTTATACCACTTTTGTAATAACTTAACAACATTTTTCTCTCTCATTCTCTCCTTCAAGCTCACGCCCAAACTGAAAAAGTGGACTGGTTTTGAACCATTTTAGGCGTGAATAGGGAAGCCAAGAGTTGGGTTTTTGTGGCAAAAACCGCAAGTGCTAGCACACTACGAGACTTGCGAAGGTGGTAGGGAGGTTCACCCATGAGCCGGGATCCGTTTGACGAAGCTTGGAGCTCCGTTTCTCAGCTCAAAATTCTGATTTGGAGGGCAGTGGACTGGTTGCAGTGGGCGCCCTTGGCAGTGAGCAAAATGGCTTCATTCGTCTTCAAATCGTCTCAACCGATCGATGTGAGTATTCCGCTACCTCCGTTGATGTGTTCACACATGTATTTCATGTCTTGTTTGATCTTGGGACCTAGAAACAAACCTAACAATGCATCAAGAGCTATAGGTTCAAGCATGAAATTGTAGGGCTTAAAATTTGGGTAAATTTGTTTTGAGCATGATTTGAATAAATTGATTGTTTGAGTATGCTTATAACATGTCTAATTGCATATTGGTTGGATCAATTTGTTGAAAATTCATTTGGAATAATTTTCCCCAAATTTTATGAGTGGCCGAATGTGATGTTATATGGAATTCTTGGAATTTTTTATTTTGGTTCATTGGATGAATTAGAATCGTTAAGGATGATGTTAATTTTGAAACTAATTGGATTGGATTTTGAATTGAACAAAAATCCCCAAATTACATTCACTTGGCCGAATGGAATAGCCCCTTAATGTCTTGGAATTTTGATTTTTTGAACATTAGATGTGTATGAAATCATTCGGGAAGTTAATTCGTTGTCGATTGTGTAATTAATTGGATTGAATTCAAATCGGACAAAATTACCTTCCTTGGCCGAGACCTTTAAGCATGTAAATGGGTTTGATTTTTCATTAAATGTGTTGGACATGTGATAATGAAATTGAACATGATTAATTAGACAAATTAATTTTTTGGAATATTGAATTTGGTAATTGATTATGTTATACACTTTAGAATTAATTAGATTATGAAATTTGGACTTTATGATTTAATTAATTAGGGCCTTAAATTGGATTTGGGCTTCTAATGTTGTATTGGCTTATTGGGCTTGATTTTATCAAGTTGGGTTTAGGCCAAATGGATTGGATCCAATTGGGCCCAAAACCACTTCCGTTAAGCCCAAATGCGACTTAATGAACCTTTAAAGTTTAATTGGGCCTAATGGGCCAAGATTGATTTATGGGCTTATGGGATAAATCCCAGATTGGATTTTGGTTATTCGTTTTGACCCGAGTTGACCAAAAGACCACGCCTTAAGAAATCAATTAAAAGCCCATTGGACTTTAATTGAATTGACGTTGGACGTTAATCGGTCTTTGAGACGCGTTACAATTAAATTTGGAATTTAAATCGTAAAAGGTTTATTAATAAAGTGTAATGTTTAATTTGGAATTGAATAATGAATTAGTATTAAATACATGTTAAATTTGATTTAATGATGTAGTTTAATTTAATTCATGAATTCGTACTTTGAGTACTTATTCGCAAAAACGAGTTTGACTCGAGCAAAATCAAATCGTTGTTTGAACATTGGATGATCACATAATTATCAGATTAATTAATTTGATTAGATTGATTGATAGCATGCTTATGTGTGAATACGTGGTTGTGATGAATGAATAATGTATATCGGATGGATATTAGTCGGGTGGGGCAATTTTGGAAATTGTTGTAATAAATTCGATTTATTAAATTGGACCTGCGTGTCCAGCCTTATCACTCTATTCTCTTTGTATTCTCTTCTCACATATTCCTCTCAATGTAAATGAGGTTTCTTTAGAAGTGTAGTGTAACGGGTAGAAGTAGTACAAGTGCTAGCTTGAGTGAGAAAGGGAGAGATTTGATCTAGGATCAATGTAAAGTATCCATCCGCATATCATTATTATTTTTTATTTCATACTCGTTTTATTATGTGTTTAGAATGCATGTTTAAGGGTGTATGAAGATGAGACCTTAACAAAGATAATTAAATTGGTAGCCAATCTGCACGCGAAAAACCCTCATTAAATATCATGCGTTTTTCCTTCCATTGAGTGATTCTTACTCAAGATCCTAGATTGGCATGGGTTGTTGGCCAAAGTCAAGCCCATGTCCGTCGAAGATGTGTTTAAATCACGAAGCTTTGTTCCATATTGATGTCTTGTCCAAGTTGTGGTTTGTTGGCCAAAGTCAAGACCATTTCTTGTCCATCGACATTGATTACGAAGCTTCCATGGTCAATAGGTCCGCGCTTGACTGGGATCATTAGGTTTGTTGTGCCAAAGCCAAGGCCTAGTTGATTCAGAGGAAAAAAGTTAGGCTATATATTGGATATATAGGCATATATAAGATATATATTTCGGACTTGGATGTCCACCTACTGGATCTAGGAGTTGGATGAGATCCAATTGATCTTCGAGATCTACCTAGTTAATTATCATACAATTTGTTGGCCAAAGTCAAGATTGTGTGATATTTAACGGGATCCTAGCCCACTAGGAAACACGGTTTCCCGAGTACTCGACAGAGGGTTAGAGGCTCGCCGAAAAATAGTGGGAGGCAAGAATTGAATTTGCAATATTCGTTCAATTACTCGCCATACACGCTCAAACAAATATCATTCGTCAATATAAATTAAATGTTAGTTGGACTAATATTTAAATTGTTGTTTTAATTAACAGTTGGACTGTATTATATTTGATTATATAATTGGATTATAGTAATCAATATATTTGAATTAATTTATTTCAATTTACAGTTGATTTTATAATTGGATTATAGTAATCAATGTAATTGAGGTTAATTAATTTAAATCATATTTGATTGTATAGTTGGACTATGATAATCATTATAATAAATAGTACCACAAATCGTTGATTAAATAGTTGGACTATTAGAATCAAGATTAAAAAATGAAAGATTGGACATTTAAATATAATATTGGATTAAAATATTTAAATGGTTTAACTTTCAAATTGGGAATATTTTCAGGATGGTCCTGGAAATAAATAATAAGTTACTTTATTTGATAAAATAACCTATTATGCCTAAGCCTAGAATCAAGCAAATAAGTAGAGCATAATCTTTGGAAGATTTATGTGATGATGACTTTAGTGCTTAATTCATTATACTTGACATAAATCTATGTTTAGATTTAAGAAGTATTAAAATTGCAATAATAATTCTTGGAGAATAAATGACTAATCTCAAGGAGATAAAGTCAAACTTTGCAATTAGGCTAGTAGCGCAAGGCGCACCTTACTTCAATATTCTAGAAACCCAAGGCTTGGCCAAAGGCTTCTGAAATATTTGAAAGGACAAAGGCAAAATCATTATGATCTTCTGGGAAGATAAATGAGATATCCCAAAGTGACTGTCGTTTGGATATGGCAGACACGAAGGAATTAAAGAAAGGGCAAGGCTCTGACTTTAAGAATGTGTTTGTCAAAATTATGTCCATTACTAGTATTGAAATTGGATTTTAAATACTTAGTGTGGTACATAAAATATATGTATTGATGTTCAGAATCCGGTATGAGCTGGATACTGACTTCAAGCTGAGATTGCTCTACTAATCGGAAACGGGATGAAAGTCGTTGTTTCGACTGTAGATACCTAAGTTTAGGAACTACCCTTCGGGTGTGTACTTAAATTAGGAACTGTTATAATGTAACTAGTTGGACTAGTAACATTATCTCTATATCAGTGTTAATCCGTTGCGGATAAACCTTTATATTCTAGAACACTAAAGTGTTTCATTATATAAAGATGATACTGAGATAAACACATTAGATGTGAAAAATAGTATTTATATTTTGAATATAATTAAAATCTCAAACATATAAAATGACAAATAAATAGCTCAAATTGATTTGATCAATAGAGACTTATTTGTGGCATTGTTGTCTGGGACACAATTAAACAAGACTCGTATATCCACACTTTTGAAGAGTGGGTACTAGGACTGATTTGACTATTCAAATAAAGTCTACGAATCTAGTTTATTAGGTAAAGTACCTAAAACACTATTTACTTGGTAATAGTGAAAGTGCCACCGATCTGTTAGTCCTATTCATGGTGAAGTAAGTGGGCCCATATCTAGCTAGGCTAGATGTGAACATGAATATTTCGTGACCTTAACGGATGTGGCATCACGTTATGGTTATGTGTTTCTTTTGAAGAACACAAATCGGAAACTTTTAGAGTTTCGACACGAAGTAGATAAACAGATCGGCTATAGTATTATACCGTCGCGGTAAGACCGTAATGAAAAATACTTAAGCATTAAGTTTCATACATACATGAAAGAGTATGGTATTCTTTCAGATGAGGACTCCTCCCGAGACACGTCAGTTTGACGGTGTGTCCGAACTAAAAACTGAATTTTGTTGGACAAGATAAGGTTAAATTATGAGTCGCTCTGAGCTATCATTTCCTTCAACAGGATATGTATTAACAGTGCAAAAACTTATTTAGAATAAGGTTCCATGAAAATCTGTTTGACAGATATCATATAGGATATGAACAGGAAGAAACAGGGTTCTCATTCCTAATTAGGGGTGAGCATCGGTTCCGGTTCTACCCGGAACCGATTGGAACCGGACCGATTTTTTGGGTTTGGAATCGGAACGGTTGTAATCGGGTAGGTTCCGGTTCCAAATATGAAGGAACCGATTTTATCCGGGTAGGTTCCGGTTCCAAAATAGTCGGACCGGAACCGGAACCGGACTATGGAACCGTTTATATGAACATAAATTTTAAACATTTGACGTTCATTATTTATTGTACAAATTTTAAGAGTTGCAGTTCATATAGCAATATTTTAGTGCTTCTATCAAGTATATATAGAATGTATGTGTGTTTGTGTTGAACAGAGACGCTTAAAATTAGAAAATGAGTCCATTGCAAATAAAAAGCTGCTATAATTTAAAACTACCACAACTAGGGGAAAAATAATCAATCAATAAACAAAATTTTCCTTTACTCCATTTTGTTTTGCCACAATTTTGTTTTAACAAAAAAAAACATCTTCTTAATCTAATTCGAAATATTTCAGCACAGCAGAATGCCAGAATTCGACTCTAAAATTATATGTATTTATTTTTAATCTTTCATTTCCTTTCATTTTCCCAGCAACATAAGTATAATGAAAATCTATATATAACTAATGATATCAATAATCCAATATTTTGAAAGAAAATAGTGGGCTATTGTATAACATTTCGTTCTTGAGCTTCCGCACTCCGATTTGGTCCATGTTTTTTCCTAGGTACTCGTATCGGAATGTAGTTTTCATTAAAATATTTTAAAATACGGTAATTCAGAACCGAACCGAAACCGGATTGGAACCGAATAATAGGATACCCTGTTTAATTGGGTAGTTCCGGTTCCACTTAGTGCGGAACCGAATTTTTCCGGGTAGATTGGTTATATGCGGAACCGGAACCGAAACCTGTTTTGCTCACCCCTATTCCTAATAATTTGGGTATGCCAGGCATAACGTTTGGATGATACCAAACTAGAACCTAAATTGGATAAGTGCCAAATTGGTTATCCTAAAGGAAACCATAAGTATAGTACTTATAAATCTCACATGAGAACAATATGATTGTTGCTCACCATGCGGTTTCCTAAAAGGAATACCGATATACAGTGGTCAGTGGAAGGATGGTGATACTCGATGAAAATTGGAGTAATATTGTTCGAGGCACGAAATCCTTAATGGAACACATATAGTTCAACAATGATGAATTTATACCATTAATCTTCAAATACACAAGAACCGGGTAGATCGGAGAGAGTCAGAAAACAACCTAGGGTATGGGTTTCTGATCTCACCTCATGAAGATGTCAATCTTATGGAGGTATACCATCCGACTACATTTTGAGGAATAGATACAAGGTATCGACTCCTTATTATGGCAAAGTGCCATGAGTCCGAAATGGATTCCATGTATAACAACTATGTTTGGATACTAGTTGTTGTACCACAAGGCATTGTGCCTATTGGTACGTAAACGTCTTCAAGGAAGACATATATGGATGGCAACATACCAACGTACAAAGCTAGGCTTGTGACTGAAAGGTATCGTTATCAACATTGTGTTAATAATGGTTCAACCTTTTACCTGTTGCCATGGTAAATCCATTTTGAAGATGCTTGTTGATAACTGCATATTTCATTTATGAAATGTGTCAGTTGTAGATCAAAATCGCTTTCCTGAAAAGGAAACCTCTTGGAGGATTCTTACAACATCCTGACGATTTTGTATAACCGACAAACAAGGTTTGCGGGTTATTCGATCCATGTTTGGATTGAAGCAAGCATAAGGTTCTTGGAACTGACGTTTTGATGTAATCATAATGGTTTATGATTTAATTCAAAACGAATGAATGTTTCCTGTGTATATAAGGAGGTTAGTGGGAGCGCACTGACAGTGAAATTCCCAATAAAGCAATTGGTGAAAGCTTGGCTTTCATAGATATTCTTTCATAGAAATTCTCCGTAGAATTCTTGGGAGTAACAACCTTTATTCAAGGAATAAAGATCTACTGGGCTAGATTTGGAGTTGTTAACACTCTCTGAGAAATTGTACATTGAATAATGTACGTAACCTGGTGTCTCATATGCTTTGAGCATATGGAGTCACAATCAGGACAATCCAAGTGATAGTCACTGGATTGAAGTTAAGAACATCTGTTAGTATCTTAGAGAACTAAAAAGATGCTGTCTTAAATTATGGAGTAGGAGAACTTGAAGTGACTAAGATCACTGCTGCAAGTTTCCAAACCGGTAAATACTGCGGTACTATAAAGTTTGAATAACAGGACAGTGAGATGGAAATATTCCGAGCAAGATAACTGTTGCCGAATAAACAACAAATGCGGATTATTGCTGCAGCTGAGGCAGCAATAGAAGCCATTTGGATCGATAATAAATCTAATTAGATTAGATATAGTTCTGTTAGCGGCTGAGCTAAGCGTCAGCACAAGTTAAAGAATTAATGGTCTCATCGACGATCCAGATATATACTTCGATATTTATCTGATTCGTTCGGATCATACATCATGGCGATGTGATGATCGTGTAAATCGCGTCAGACGATAATCATGCAAATCCGCTGACGAAAATCTTTTCTCAGCAATTTAAGCGAACCGTACATAGTTCGGGTGTTAGACACTCGAGTGACTGGCTATGTGCCAAGTGGGAGATTGTTGGATAATATGACCCATAGCGTCACTATTTGTACATATCATGGTGTTGTTGTACAAATTAACTATGTGACAAGTAAATTGCACTCTCATCGTTTGTGATTAGATCACCATAGATATATAAATGAAGAGAGGTCCATATGATTAGTTCCTGGATTGAGAATGATATGAGACAGTATCAGTCCTCGAAGGATTAATCATTAAATATCCCTAGCCGGAGTATTATCGAGACAGGACATCGATAATGCGGAATAGGCTAATATTGCACTTGTGCGCGTTGTGAGGGCACAACGGCATAGTTCTCATATATTTAAGTATTGGATACTTATGCAAGTGCGATAGGAGGTTGTGTTTCACCGATGGTACGGGAAACAGCTTCGCTCTGGATAGACCCCTCGGAATCCCATTGGTATTATGACTATGTGTCTATGGGAGTCCGACATCAGGGTAGGTGTATTTGGTCTTAACCTGAGACTTGCACCGCTAATGCTTACGAAAATCAATATACTTTAGTTGAGGTCGTCTAGGACTCTAACCGATTCTGTGTACGCCAACTGCTGGGTATATTGAGAATCGTAGAGTATTGGGTGTGATGTCAAGACGGAAGTATCACTTCAGTCATAGTGGAGATGATGTCACGCAGGATACGGTATTAGTGCTCTTAAGTGTTGCGCAACCATCGGGATATTATGACTAGGTCATGCATATCCGATTATAGAGACTAGTTACCAGACATCCGACATGTGCTTCGGACGGGGCAGACACTTATCCAGCCCCAGCCCTAGCACGTGACTATCCGATACTGGGCCGATATACACAATACTTGGTATACTACGCTTGATAAAGATCCTTGTATATTCTATATGGATATGTCCGGAGAATTGGGTAGACTTGGTGCTTTGCTAGGAGTCGACCTTGTCTCGTAAATCGGTAGAACGTAGTACTTGGTACGTACATGATTCGGATACTCCGACGACCGTATTACTGCCAACTTATCCGGGGATCTCATGGGTCGCTTCCCGATAATCCACCGATGACGCATAACTCGCACTCTTAAATAATCTAGGATTATATAGAAGAGAGAGAAAATTAATCTATGATTAATTACGGAGATATTTTATCTAGGATAAAATATCGTCTAGAGAGAGATAACGATTAATTTGGAATTAATCGGTAAATTAATATATTCGATATATTAAACGAAATTAGATTTCGACGCGGAATTAAAATTAGATTTTAATTCGGGCGAACGAATTAATTTAGAATTAATTCGTTAGCGACGTGAATAGTGAATTCGCTAGGCGTAATCATTTAATTACGACGCGACGGAAAAATCGTTAATTTGGAATTAACGAACTCGAGCCCGAGTGTGATTACGAGCGCATTCGTATTTCGAATTCGAGTGCGGCGACGCAAGTCACATCAAGCGTCAAATCATTAGTCGCATCAAGCGTCAAATCACTTGTCACTTTGAGTGATGTGAAATGACAACATGTCACTTTATTAAAGTAGATGTGACTTGATGGACTTGTGATGGACTTTTGACATTGGAGTGTGGAACACTCAAGGTCATTACAATTGATTTAATTTGTTTTTTGAAAGCAAATTAAATGGTAAAAACATTTTATTTTTGGAAAATATATAAACAAATGTTATACCACTTTTGTAAGAACTTAACAACATTTCTCTCTCTCTCATTCTCTCCTTCAAGCTCACGCCCAAACTGAAAAGTGGACTGGTTTTGAACCATTTTAGGCGTGAATAGGGAAGCCAAGAGTTGGGTTTTTGTGGCAAAAACCGCAATTGCTAGCACACTACGAGACTTGCGAAGGTGGTAGGGAGGTTCACCCATGAGCCGGGATCCGTTTGACGAAGCTTGGAGCTCCGTTTCTCAGCTCAAAATTCTGATTTGGAGGCAGTGGACTGGTTGTAGTGGGCGCCCTTGGCAGTGAGCAAAATGGCTTCATTCGTCTTCAAATCGTCTCAACCGATCGATGTGAGTATTCCGCTACCTCCGTTGATGTGTTCACACATGTATTTCATGTCTTGTTTGATCTTGGGACCTAGAAACAAACCTAACAGTTACGTATCGTCATCCCCTTATACGCTTAACTAGAGCCAAGAGTGCAAATCCATGAAATTGGGGCGTTGCGTATCGCCGTCCCCCAAAGCATGCCACTACCTGTCCTTGAAACTAATGGTTTTGGGTTGTTACGTATCGCTGTCCCCCAAGCCACTGAACTAAAACCGGGGGTGCGGATCTATGATATCCTTCAAACTCTGAATTCAGGATTTAGAGGCATCTGTCATCCCTAGTCCTGAACTAGGATCTGGGGGCATTACGTATCGACATCCCCCCAGTCCTCTACATGTGCACATGTGCTATCCGTCAATTCCATATATGTATCAAGTTACATACTGAGGTGGGTTTTCCCCATACCTCGAAAACATAAAACCATGCTTTTGAAAACATCTATTTCTAAAATCCATCATTCCTAAAACAACTGTAATCTTTTAAAAACATGCTCTTTCTTAAAACAACTGAAAACAAATCTGGCTAACGCTCTATGTGCTTAAAAAATAAGTCTGGTATCAAAACATATAAGTAAATACATTTAGATAGAAAGGTCCACTAACATATTTGGAATTTGGCTGGCATAACTTCTCTGCACTGAAAGAATTTGTGGTTTCTGCGATAATCTTTAATGGGCAACTTAGTTAGAATGCATATCGTAGAATACACTTCGAAACTATCATCGTTACAAGGTGTTTTTCAACTATTTCATGGTAATTTATGTGTATATAAGATGATAAGAAGTCATTCGGGTGGTCTCTAATATTTGGCAAAAAAAATATCCTGGAAAATGGCCACAAGTCGCGACGCGACCTGGAGAATGCCAAAATAGAGAGTTGTTTTTTTATTCGCGTCGCGACGCGAGTCCACCCGCGTCGCGACGCGCACAACATAGAATCAAATTGAGGATTATTTTTCCAGAATGCATCATGACGCGAGGTCCATGGAGTCGCGAAGCTAGGCCTGTGTCAGGGCTTAAAATTAACCCATCCATGTCTATCTTTTTCCAAACACACTTCCCACACTTCCACACTAATAATTTTGTACAAACAACTCCTTAAACTACCATATTCATCCTTCATACTCCAAATACCATTATCTAATCATCCTTTATTTCATAATCTCAACTTAAATGCATTGCCTAGAATTTTTTAATTCTTGATCATCCTTAGTTTATTATTTACCTCAATGCAATTACTAACATTCCAATAAAACTATCATAACATCATAACATCATTTTATCAAAATCTCATAATTTAGAATTTAGAATTTGGGTCTAGGTTTTTTACCTTCTTTCTCTTGATTTCCTTCATCTTTCAAGCTTTCCATGAGTGCTACACTCCTTCTTTACTTGATGCTTTGGTACTTTGCATTTGTTTCTTATTATTTCTTTAATCTCCTTCTCCTTCTTCTTCTCTTCTTCTTCTTATTCCTTTTTTTTTGAGGTTAGGGAATAATACCCCTTATATATAATAGAGGGTTAAATGGATAATTTTTAAAACTTTTAAAATAAAAAGTGTTGGAAAAATTGAGAGAATTGGAGAATTCTCTATATTCATCCTTAAGCACTATTCATCCAGATTTTTTACCTGTATTTTCAACCTACTTCTATTTCGAATTTGGAAAAATATTCAACGGGGAAGTTGTAAGTCTCAATCTCAGATTTCCGACGATATAAAATTCATAAAAATCAGAGTTCTTATGAGAAAGTTATGGCCCAAACACCATACACTATCCGGAATGGAACATCGTATCATCTAGTATTGGAATCTTGAAAAATTTTCCGATCATTCCCAAAGTCATTTCATGAGAGTATATGTGTCTAGACATATATTATATAACACTTGTCCCACAGTGTAACAGTAGTTGGGATTTCATCAGTCGGGATTCCCGGTCATTATAAATTCCCCCTAAATAGGATTCGTCCTCGAATCCCTTCTGGGGCTTAACTCATATATTTGTCTTGGTCGAGGATATATGTGTCTCTACTTATCCTTAACTTCCTTAATTCCCTTTCTGATTTTGTGTTCGAGATCTTAATACTACAACCTCTGGAAATCTCTGGTCATGCTTGTACATACTACTCCAAAGTTCGTGGGCCTTACTAAATAATTTCTTGAGTTCCTGACTGAAAGGTAATTCCTGAATCTCATTCCATGATCCTTTGCTCAATACTCTACACTTATCGTCATACTATCAGTATCTCTATACATTACAGAAACTGTATTTCTAAACCTCCCAACTATATTCAACATTCTTTATCATTTCAAAAATTGTACTATATTCGTGGTCTGTCGTCTCACTTATCTTAGTTCCATTCTGATTTGAAACCCCTAATACCTCTTACCATGACAACAATAATTTCTAGTTATCTTTAGGAACTTTAGTTAGCCTTCACGTTTAAGGTATCCCCATTGTACTTTATATTATAGCCAATAACCTTCACTTTCCCTTAACTTATATATATTTCAGGTCCTTTAACTATTCTTCATAATGTAACTACTTAAATGACTTTATAAGATATATCTAGTAGATATCTTCTTGGCTCTAATCTCAGCTAACTATTTGATCATTTCTCATTTCTCTTTACTAAATCCTTGTTACTTATGAGCTTCTTCCTTTGAGTTCTCACATATACAACTATTTATGGGTTTAGAACTCATAACTCATAGCTAACTTCTTTATATATTCTCGCTGTCAATCAATGACTCCCATACTTAGGACGTTACTTCAATGTAGTTTTCTCCGACGATCCTTTTGGTTGGCTAAGAATTTTCTTGGACAAGGTATTTATACTAAGCCTGACCTTGTGCAATTTATGCTAAAACTGCATTATTTACTATTAATGTTGGCTCTGGTTAAACTAGTCTAATATACTACTCTACACATTTGCTTTCTTTGCTAGTACAAGTACGATTACTGTCTTTTATGCTGACTATTCTTTCTTTGCCTACTTGTGCTCTAGGATGCTTCACCTTCAATTTCAGTATTCTTAGTTTCATTGATCGTCTCTAAATTGTACTTAGTTTCTTCTTGAATTATCCTCTACATTATCCTTAACGGTGTGTTGCGAAAAGAACATGCAGGTCACTGTCATCCAACTTTCTCCATTTACTTATAAGGTAAAAATTCCAGTCTTATTCCAATTCTTGAAAATCTTACTTTTCTGTAGCACCAGTGAAAGTTTGTCTTATCATTATAAACCTCTATCATTGTTTGTCTGGCATGTATTTTATTATCATCATATCCCTACAATTTAACCTCTACCTTTCATTTGATGTCTTTTCTGTCTTCTTTCATGTTCCTAACTATTCGTGAACTTCTGTGGTCCATGCTTCTGTTTTTTAATTCGCAAGGGTATCAACTTCTACAATTCTCTAGTTATGTCTATGACTGGTTCTTTTGTATTTCGTAATTGCTTGATTACTACTTTCTCTCTTAATCATCTCTTATAGACTATATTTCTTCTAAAATTTTTACTTAACCTCATTTTCTTCCATTTTACCACGTTCTTGTTCTAAATCTGAAGACTTTTATATTTCGGTCCTATTTTACTACGTATCCATTTGTTTCTGGGAATATTTTGAGGTCATTACTGAGGTCTATCTTTGCTGTTGTTGTCTGTAGAGGGGTTGGGAGGGTGGGGATTGTCCTGATATCTTTCTGGTGGTGGTAGTCTCACTACTTACCTATACAGTGGTTGTACTTGTTGCTTATCTATAAGCCTAGAACTCTCATATTTACCCATCTAGCGTCGACTCTCATACTAAAATTCTTCTGTTAGATACTACTTCTTATTATGCACCTTCTATAGAGCCTTGCTTTCTAAAATATTCTACTATATCGTCTATGTTGCTTAATTACCTCAAATCGTTACTTTTTCTTAAAGTCCTCTTATATTCCCTCTTGTTATTTCTCATTAAGAATCTTACCCTGCTACATATATTTCTTTCTTATCTTGGTTCCTTGAACTCCTCTCATCTTTACTCTCCTGGAGACTCTATCGTCTTCGTTTGCTTAAGACATTTCTACTAACTGTTTAGTTTAGGTACTGCTCTTCATCTATTTCTTCCGGCTTAGTACAATAAGACTCTTTAAGGGTTATCTACTATATTTCTGGGAATCGCTCTCCCTAGTCGACTTGTGTTCTTGAGCCTTAACTCTCTTAAGGGTGTCCAATGCAAAAATGATTCCTATATTCGGCTTGACTCACCATAATTTTAGACTATCTTTTCTCGTGTTCTTATCTATGCTCTGTTGAACTCTATGGTTCAGCTGTCTAATTGTCTCGTGGTCTATCTATTTTGTCTGATACTCTTCTTTACTTGTTCAAGTTTTTTCTAAACTCTAAGTTGAGCGGTGAATACTTGCTTTCCTCGAAGATCTGGAAAAATACATATTTATGTCAACTATCTAACTCCAATGATGGTCTGATTGCATGCCTATACACCTTCTGGGGGTCGGAACTACTGGACATAAGAGTTATCGCTTATATTGTCGGAATCTGCGTCGACTACTCCAAGTCTTAAGGTTGCTGTAATTCTAATCAACTATGTTAAGGTTTCCATTTACATTACTGTCTCATACCTTATTATACTGAACTTCCTTATTGCGTCCCATAGGTTTCTTTATTATTTATTTCCATAACTTATTCTTCAGTTCCATATTGTGCTTCCAAGGCTAATGGTGGTTTATTCATATTGGCTACTTCCTAAATCTTCTCTATGCTCTTGCTATAGGCTACAACTATGCCGTATAATCTTACTATTCATGCTGGTATTCTTTGTTAACTTCCGATTGTCTCCCATCTCATAAATCCATCCTTTTTAAACCTTCAAGAATCTCTATTAACATTGGTCTCATCTCTGGATTTCCTCAAGTACTACTAACCTATCCATTTTGACTTGAGTCAGGTTCTTTCTTTTCTATCTCTTGAAACCCCATTAGTTCTCATTTGGGTGGTCTATCCTTCAGTGCTTTCTATTTCTTACTTAGGATAAATTCTCATCGAACTTCCTTATGGTTATTTTTACCTAGTGCTGGAATAGGGTGGGCAGAAGTCTATATCTCAATGGGTGTTGACGTCCTAGCAAAGTCTATTACTTATATAAAGTAGGTATGAGATAGGTTTTATCAACACAACTTCTTTACTAGAATCACTGGGTGGTGAGGATTTTGGTAAATCAAATCTTATCTTATATTAATTTCTTTGGTTAAGGTAACTAATCACTTCTTCTTACGTCTTTCATTTTACTTGTTCACGGATCTGGGTTTGGGTATTGAGAACTTCTACATCTTTTATGATATCTTGGGTTTACTAGGAATTCCATTGACTAATCCTGATCTTTTACTTCTCTTTTTTTTTGACTATTTTCGCTATTCGGGGGAAAGCTTCACTATCTATAAGAGATACTTATGGCTATTGGGTCTACCTGAATGAGTTTTCTGATGAGGAAATGAACCTTAGTATAAAGGAAGAAATCTTACTCGGGTTTACTCAATATTTTACTCTTGTTCAAACTTGTTATATGCTCTTTACTGCTATAAATTTTGGTGTTTTCTTTATCATTTCCTTCTATACTTTTATCTCTTTACTACTTCTGATTACTTAGAACATTTGTACTTTATTCTTTTACTTTCCTTATAGATTTCTCTTCCTACTCCCTTGGGTGAATATATTCAAAACTTTACCATATAATCTTATAACTTGCATATACTTCGGGTAATAAACCAGGATAACTATAGGAGAATTCTCAACTTAGATCTAGAGTATAGTTGTTTTTATAAGGAAATACTGTTCGAATAGTCTGGGAAAACTTACTAACCTGTCTATAGGGCTTGAAGACATACTCGAGGATCAGATACTGGAGAGGTAGCGTCTCGGATATGGGTATCCCAGACATACTGCGTATACAAAACCCCAGCACTCTGTCCACTGCAATCACTGACTCCCTAGACCTTGCTCTGATACCATCTTTGTAACATCCCCAATCCGAGAGATGCTACATACATGGAATAGGCCGTATTATCCCCCCGAGCCTCTGACTTTCTAACAATATTAAACTTATCTGATGTATAAACTCATGCACGGGAACAATGCATAACTCAATCTCATGAATGCATAATGTTTTTCAAACTAAATACTCAAATTCACTATATATTACAACTTTAGTAATGAACACTTATAAATCTTTACATGCATATTCTTTACTAAGCAAACTACATGCTACATGACATTCTCTGACATTGTCTGAACTAAACTCTGACTCGACCTGGTGGACCAAACCCTCTAGTGAATGCAATCAGTATATATCCTCTCGAGCTAGTCCTCCAAGAACCTGCAAAACCAAAACACTGGGGGGTTAAATCATTTGAACGATCTAAGTGAGTGGACATTTTTATAAAACGGTACTAAAATGCTTTTGAAAATACATGGTTCTAAAATCCAACTCATCTCAGATTTATCTTTTCTGAAATCTCTTTTATTAACTGAAAACAACTTATTTCTTTGTGGAAAACTTTTCTAAAATCTACATTTTTGGAAAGCTTTTATAAACTGCTTTTTCTAGAAAACTTTATTTCTAGAAAACTTTTCTATGGAACTGTCTCTAAAATATGTATCTGAAAACTTTTTTCTGAAAACTGATCTCTGTCTCTTAAAACCTGATGTATGGGGGCGTTACGTATCGTCATCTCCCAATACGCCTAACTAGATCTAGGAATGCAAATATATGATATTGGGGCGCTACGTATCGCCGTCCCCCAAAACATGCCACTAAATGTCCCTGAAACTGGTGGTCTTAGGGCGTTACGTATCGCCGTCCCCCAAGACACTGAACTAGAACTATGGGTGCAGATCTATGCTACCCTTCAAGCTATGAATCTAGGATCTAGGGGCATCTGCCATCCCTAGTCCTAAACTAGGATCTGGGGGGGTTACGTATCGTCGTCCCCTAGTCCTCTACATGTGCACATGTGTTCTTGGTCAATTCCATATCTGTATCAAGTTATATTCTCAGGTGGGTTTTTCTCCATGCCTCGAAAATATAAAACCATGCTTTTGAAAACATCTCTATCAAAAACCCATCATTCGTAAAACAACTGTAATAAAACTTATCTCTTAGAAACATGCTCTATCTTAAAACAACTGAAATAAAATCTGGTTAACGCCCTATGTGCTTAAAAAATAAGTTCGGTATCAAAACATATAAGTAAATACATTTAGAGAGAAGGGTCCACTCACAGATTTGGAATTTATGGTTCCTGCGATAATCTTTAATGGGCAACTTAGTTAGAATGCATATCGTAGAATACACTTCGAAACTATTATCATTACAAGGGGTTTTCAACTATTTCATGGTAATTTATGCGTATACTGTTAGGGTTGGTGCTCGGAGTGCCAATCCGGATCGTATTTATATCTGATTCATGAATACGAGTAATTTCATTTTCCATAATATTACTTATTTAATGGTTGCACCTCTTGTCTTTTATACACATATTCAATCTAATTACGATTAGATTGAAACTAAATATGGTTTAGTGATACGTGTATATTAGACAAAGACCCTAGGATTTACAATGTAATGCGCAGTTACAACGTAGTTTGTAATTGACATTGGGAAGTACACTATAAGATATATATCCTTAAATAAAGTCCATGCTCAAGATTTACTAACACGGGTCGGTTAGTAAAATCCGCTGAGACCAGTACATGTCATATATCGTGACTTGGTCTGATGGTTTATCTTAATGAACCATGTGTCTCGAGAGACTCGTATAGAC